>ML663567.1:5536418-5605038 GCA_007570785.1 Antilocapra americana
TACCACAGCTTTCTTATCCATTCGTCAGTTGATGGGCATCTAGGTTGCTTCCATGTCCTGGCTATTGTAAACAATGCAGCGATGAACATTGGGGTGCACGTGGCTCTTTCAATTCTGGTTTCCTCGGTGTATATGCCCAGCAGTGGGATTGCCGGGTCATATGGCAGGATTTTTAGAAGGAAATCTCAAATAGCTTTCTTTTGAGTTTATAATCTTTTTTATTTGAAGTATGATTTGTTTAAAATATTATTACTACTTACTTTTGAAGGATTGATCAAATTATTTGTCTGATTTTACAAAGTTCCTTCTTACATTGTTTTATATTAATATAATGCTTAAAACATATGGTAACCCATATTTTATTCTCTTTATTCTTTTATTTTCCTCACTGCCTGACAATTTAGCTCAAAAGTCATTAGGTGAGGCCAAAAAAGTATATATTGGTGGGAAAGTTGGCCCTGGTTTCATGTTTTACACTCAACAGCTTAAAATATTTATACAGTTGTTCATAATGACACAACTCACAGCTGTTTCTGGTTGGGTCATTACTTTACAGTAGTTACATATTTATTTTAAATTCTGATAAGTTTAGGCCAAGAAGAACATTTGTTCTCACAGCTACTATTCATTATAGATACCTCTGTTCAGGGAGAAAAAAAATTTGCATTAAAATTTTCTATGTGTTATATGTGTTATGTAATATTCATTATATTTTATAATAGTGTTCCTATTGGAAATATGCAGAGAGATTTGTAATTGCATAGAACTGATTTATTTTAAAATGAGTAATTATTAATACAATGATAACTCACTGAACAATTTATGTATATCAGTGAACTGAAATTTTAAGATGCAATTCCATTTTCACTTCCTACCTGTCTTCTTTGTCTTTGTATGCATTTATTAACAAGATTCTAATAGAGTAAAATTTCATGAAGTCTCACATCATGTTTGTAAAATAGAGTAGATAATGAATTCAGTCATAATGTTTGAAAACTGCAGTGGAGTTCTTCAACTGAACAGTCTTTTATCACCTCAGGTTGTAATGCATAATGTGAAATTGTAACTGGTGAACATGTTTCTGTGGGGACATGAGGTAGTATAGTTTAAACACTTCTCATTTTATTTCTCCAACTTAATATGGGAAAATAAGATGATCATTGGAAAAAGAAATATTAATGTGTAACTCAGTCTCTTAGATACCAGATATTTGAAGAAAACTTGGCAAAAGCAACATCCAGTTTATAAGATAATGTATATGTACTTTTGTTGCTGGTCTTCTACTTTAGTGTTTTGCCAAAGTGACACCTCTGCAACAATTATGCTATGTGATTCCAGATACAATCATCCTTCCAATGGAGTTATTTCCAGTCCTCAGGATCAAAGTCAAGATTGCATAATGTTTTTAAGATTAATTCAATTGCCTGATGAATTATCTCTTTTAAGTTCATTAAAAACCTTGTAAAACTATATTTTTGTGGTATTAGAAAAGATCCTCCCACTTCTAGTTTGCACTGATGCTGTTTGGTTACTTCCTCGTGTCTGCCCCTTTGCAACCCCATGGAGTACAGCCCATCAAACTCGTCTATCCTTGGAATTTCCCAAGCAAGAATACTGAAATGGGTTGCCATTTCATTCTTCAGTGGATCTTTCTTATGAAGGGATCTCTGGCAGTGCAGACAGATTCTTGACAACTGAGCCATCAGGGAAGCAAGCACTGTACCTAATATGTCTCAAATAATAATGAAAAAATAAATAGTATTATAATCACTATCATCACTGTAATTTTGCAAATCCTCTATCCTTGTTATTTTGAAGTGTGTGCTCTAACTTCAGACAGCTAACATTTAAATTAAATATGAAAGGCTGATAGATATGAGTCCATTTAGTAGTTTAGGAGTTTATTTCATCACAAGAAGTTAGTGCACTGAGGATATGGAATACTAGCTGTAATTGAATGTCTTTTGATTACAACCCTTAGAGCATAAGTGCACACCACGACTGTGATATCCCTGACAATAGCTAACAGCTAAAGTTCAGAAGAGAATAACAAAGGAAGCTAATGAAATTTCTATCAGTTCAGTTCAGTTCAGTCACTAAGTTCAGTCCGACTCTTTGAGACTCTATGGACTGCAGCATGAAATGTGTCCCTGTCCATCACCAACACCCAGAGTTTACTCAGACTCATGCCCATTGAGTCGGTGATGCCATCCAACTATCTCATGCTCGTCGTCCCCTTCTCCTCCCTCCTTCAATCTTTCCCAGCATCAGGGTCTTTCCCACTGAGTCAGTTCTTTATGTCAGGTGGCCAAATATTGGACTTTCAGCTTCAGCATCAGTCCTTCCAATGAATATTCAGGACAGACTTCCTTTAGGATGAACTAGTTGGAACTTCTTGCTCTCCAAGGGACTCTCAAGAGGCTTCTCCAACAACACAGTTTAAAAACATCATTTTTTCAGCACTCAATTTTCTTTATAGTCCAACTCTCATATCCATACATGACTACTGGAAAAACTATAGCTTTGACTAGATGGACCTTGGTTGGCAAACTAATGTCTCTGCTTTTTAATATGCTATCTAGGTTGATCATAACTTTTCTTCTAAGGAGCAAGCATCCTTTAATTTCATGGCTGCAGTCACCATCTGCAGTGATTTAGGAGCCCCCAAAAATCAAATCTGCCACTGTTTCCCCATCTATTTGGCATGAAGTGATGGGATCGGATGCCATGATTTTAGTTTTCTGAATGTTGAGTTTTAAGCCAAATTTTTCACTCTCCTCTTTCACTTTCATCAAGAGGCTCTTTAGTTCTTTGTTTCTGCCATAAGGGTGGTGTCATCTGCATATCTGAGGTTATTGATATTTCTCCCAGCAATCTTGATTCCAGCTTGTGCTTCCTCCAGCCCAGCATTTCTCATGATGTACTCTGCATATAAGTTAAATAAGCAGGGTGACAACATACAGCCTTGACGTACTCCTTTTCTGATTTGGAAACAGTCTGTTGTTCCATGTCCAGTTCTAACTGTTATTTCTTGACTTACATGCAGATTTCTCAGGAGGCAGGTCAGATGATCTGGCATTCCCATCTCTTTAAGAACTTGCCACGGTTTGTTATCCACACAGTCAAAGGTTTTGGCGTAGTCAATAAAGCAGAAGTAGATGTTTTTCTGGAACTCTCTTGCTTTTTCACTGATCCAACAGATGTTTACAATATGCTCTCTGGTTCCTCTTCCTTTTCTAAATCCAGCTTGAGCATCTGGAAGTTCAGGGTTCATGTACTGTTGAAGCCTAACTTAGAATTTTCAGCATTACTTGGTAGCATGTGAGATGAGTGCAATTGTGCAATAGTTTGAGCATTCTTTGGCATTGCCTTTCTTTGGGTTTTGAAAAACTGACCTTTTCCAGTCCTATGGCCACTGCTGAGTTTTCCAAATTTGCTGGGATATTGAGTGCAGCACTTTCACAGCATCATCTCTTAGAAGTTGAAATAGCTCAGCTGGAATTCCATCACCTCCATTAGCTTTGTTCATAGTGATGCTTCCTAAGGCCCACTTGACTTAGCATTCCAGGATGTCTGGCTCTAGGTGAATGATCACACCATCATGATTATCTGGGTCATGAAGATCTTTTTTGTATAGTTCTTCTGTGCATTGTTGCAACCTCTTAATATCTTCTGCTTCTGTTAGGTCCATACCATTTTTGTCCTTTATTGAGCCCATCTTTGCATGAAATGTTTCCTTGGTGTCTCTAATATTCTTGAAGAAATCTCTAGCCTTTTCCATTCTATTTTTTTACTTTATTTCTTTGCATTGATCACTGAGGAAGGTTTTCTTATCTTTCCTTGCTATTCTTTGGAACTCTGCATTCAAATGGATATATCTTCCCTTTTTTCCTTTGCCTTTTGCTTCTCTTCTTTTCACAATTATTTGCGAGGCCTCCTCCAACAATCATTTTGCCTTTGTGCATTTCTTTTCCTTGGGGATGGTCTTGATCATTGCCTCCTGTACAATGTCATGAACATCCGTCCATAGTTCTTCAGGCACTCTGTCAATCAGATCTAAAACCTTAAATCTATTTGTCACTTCCACTACATAATCATAAGGGATTTAACTTATGCCATACCTGAATAGTTTAGTGGTTTTCCCTGCATTCTTCAATTTAAATCTGAATTTGGCAATAAGCTGTTCATGATCTTCACTACAGTCATCTCCCAGTCTTGTTTTTGCTGACTGTATAGAGTTTCTCTGTATTTGGCTGCAAAGAATATAATCAATCTGATTTTGGTATTGACCATCCGATGATGTCCTTGTGTAGAGTCTTCTCCTTTGTTGTTGCAAGAAGATGTTATGACCAGTGCATTCTCTTGGCAAAACTCTATTAACCTTTGCCCACTTCTTTCTGTTCTCCAAGGACAAATTTACCTGCTTCTCCAGGTATTTCTTGACTTCCTACTTTTGCATTCCAGTCCCCTATAATCAAAAGGACATCTTTTTTGGTTGTTAGTTCTAGGAGATCTTGTCAGTCTTCATAGAACCGTTCAACTGCAGCTTCTTCAGCATTACTGTTTGAGGCATAGACTTGGATTACTGCAATATTGAATGGTTTGCCTTGGAAATGAACAAAGATCATTCTGTCATTTTTAAGATTGCATCCAACTACTGCATTTCGAAGTCTTTCATTGATTATTATGGCTACTTCATTTCTTCTAAGGGATTCTTGCCCACAGTAGTATATGTAATGGTCATCTGAGTTATATTCACCCTTTCCAGTCCATTTTAGTTTGCTGATTCCTAAAACATCAACATTCACTCTTGCCATTGCCTCTTTGACCACTTCCAATTTGCCTTGATGCATGGACCTAACATTCCAGGTTCCTAGGCAATATTGTTCTTTACAGCCTTGGACTTTACTTCCATCACATCCACAACTGGGTGTTGTTTTTGCTTTGGCTTATCTATTCATTCTTTCTGGAGTTATATCTCCAGTAGCATATTGGGCACCTATTACCTGGGTAGTTCATCTTTCTATAGAAAATTTCCACCATTTCCATAGAAAATCGTTATTAAAGTATTATCCTAATTAAATCTAAACATCATGCTAAAGTCACTCCATTGTTATTAAAGTATTATCCTAATTAAATCTAAACATCACGCTAAAGTCACTCCATTGTCAGACAATAGGTGTTGCTGATTGCATTTATCTTCCAGTAACACAGTCACTCTCACAGTATTGACCATATATTCCTGGAGGAGAGCAAGGTAACCCACTCCAGTATTCCTGCCTGGAGAATCCCATGGGCAGAGGAGCTTCATTTCATGGGGTTGCAAAGAGTTGGACATGACTGAGTAATTAAGTACAGCATAGCACATTGACCATATATATCTTTGTGTATGTAATTATAATGTGTAATATATTACAGAGTCCATAATATCTATACTCTATCTACATTTTCGTTTGATATAATATGGACTATTTAGTTTTCTGATGAAATGGATTCTTGACAACTAATATACCTAGTATAATAATCAAGCGTAGTTTCATCATTGTGCTCCTGTTCATTGTGCTGGGAATATCCACATAGCTAATTTTCTTATTTTTCCTTCACATCTCATTATAAGATCACCTTAACAAAGAAATCTTTTCTAATTATCCTTTATAAAATAGCATGGCCTTCATCCCCAATCATCCCTCAATTATCTTTTTTTACAAAGCATATTAATATAAAACATACGTTTTTCTTTATCAATGTCTTTTCCCTTTAAATGTAGCATCCTCTGTGCCCCCAGGACCTGGAACAGTCAACAAATATTTACCAAATGAGTGAATACATGAAAGAATGAATGATCTTTTTATTGATGCAAGTAAACCTCAGCACTATTTTTAAAATAATTTTCTGGTTACAGTAATTGGACATAGCCCACTTAATAACAGCCCTACTTATAATGATGGACCAATATTAAACTTTGAGACTTTTTGTTTCTATTTCTATATTTTTATTACATAATTGCCTATATACAAGATGGTTTTCAAAATTCAGCAAGAGGCAAATCTGAGAAGGTTTTGACCTGTAAAAGACTCCTTTCCCTCTCCCTAGTTTTCCTGTTCTCATCTTTCTGATATGTAATGTGTAAAACATATGTGTATGTGTGTGATTTTATGTAAGAGTATTACAATATGTTTGTGCAAACAGGGATCTGACCAAAAAAAAAAAAAAAAGCTATTTCAAACACAACTGTTAAAAAAAAAAAACTATTTAAAACACAGTGATGTCATGGTGATCTTCTGATAACAGTAACAGTGATGAGACTTTGCTTTTACATGTTTAAGTGGATAACAAGTTATTTAAGATATTTAAATTCAGGTGTGAAAGTACGTTACATGCCCCATTGATTATGGCATGTGATAGGAATAAGATGAAATAATACATCTCAAAAGGAGTTGGGGTCAAATTGTCCTTTGCAATTATGAAACTCTTTTTTAATCAGGGTACCAAAAATCTGGAAATACTGTTACCCTGGAATAAGTCAGACCCCATAGAAGAGAACTTTTCTATTTCTCAGAGTCAATTAGGTTGCCATTCAAGTTAACATTCAATAGATCCCTAAACAATACAGCTGTCAGTTTCCATATACTAAATAGTATCCCGAGTGTGATTCATTTGAAATATTAAGCTGAAATTATCCCAGAAATTCCACATTTTTCTTGAGCAAATAAATGAACAGGTTGAACACTTAGTTAAGGTAAAATGAAAATGATACAAACATCTTTCTAAAGGAAAATTTTGTACAGAATTTTCTAAACAGTACTTTATTAGCTTAGTTCAAATTTCTGAGTGAAATTGAAAGAAAACCGATTGATTTATGTTGGTATTTAATTCATGCCCTTCATGTTTTCTGACTGATTTTCCTCCACTAATCACAAGTTCAAGTTCACATTTATAAATTATTGGGAAGTCTTTGTGACTAGTATTGCTGAAAAAAAATCTTGTTTTAGGAAACCAATTTAAAAAATATAAACACACATTGTTTATCACAAAATCTTTATGCAGAACTTATTTTCAAACTATAGTGTTTTGTTGGTCCCTTTTGAAATAATTTTAATATGCTATTTGTTAATAACATGGCCATCCCTGGTAGTTCTAATGATAAAGAATCTGCCTGCAATGCAGGAGACCCGGGTTTGACCCCTGGGTCAGGAAGATCCCCTGGAAAAGGGAATGGCAGTATTCCCAGTATTCCCTACTCCAGTATTCCATCCTGGAGAATTCCATGGAAAGAGGAGACTGGTAGGCTACGTCCATGGAGTGGCAAAGAGTTGGACACGTCTGAGTACGAACACTACTACTACTATTACTTAGTAATAACATTTTGTTTAGTTTCCTCCTAGAATTATTTTTTAAAAATTCATTCAACTAGAATATTTCAGTCAATGATACAAGAATGCTTTTTGACCATTATGTACAAAAAAAGTGACTTTAAAAAATAAATCTTTAGCAAATGTATTACGGAGGTTCGAGTTTATATTTATTTATATGCTCTTCTGAATCTCAATTTACTCTGTGGTAATGAGAGGCAGGTTTGCTTTAAGTATGAAAAGGGACAGTGTGTGTGAAAACGCTCTGCAAATGATTATAGAAGCAGCCCATGTATTATGTTCTCTAGGAATTTTATGATTAGTAGACATTGCTTAGCAGTAAAAAAGTTAAGCTAATGAAAGAAATTGATTCAATACTTGAGGTCTTTTAAAACCACATGTTAAAAATTCTACCAAATTGTTCTGGAATCCAGGATTTCCCCCTGATAATTGCTTTGTCATGACAACTGCAATCAAGGGCAACTTGATTTGATCACTAGTCCAGCAACATGGCAGTAACAATAAAACTAAGTCAAAATTCAAGGTGTGCTGATTCTACATCTGACTGAGAACTCAAGAAGGAAATCAAATTTTAATTATGATGGAATAGTCTTCATACGTTGAGAGAAATGAAGGCACCCTCCTGCCTCCATTGTCAGTCTTAATGGTGTACTATTAGTTTTCCTTAAATTCTTATGATTCATTGTGTTGAATGCCCCCAAAACACCACCAATGTGCTAATAAGATAAATAGTGGTTATTTCTACTCATCACAGTGAGGAAGAATACTAGTTTTAGAGAGTCCCATAATGTCTTCAAAGATGGACATCAAGAATGGGATAGTTATAGGGCTTTGACCTTTGGGTCATTAATGGGTATTTTAAACTCAAATTATTGTTTAGTCACTTGAGCTGCACATACCTAATTTTAGAGATTTAGAAATACAGGTATGGTTGAATTCAACTGATTTATAATTTGTTTTTTTATGTTTTCTCTGTCCATCATAATTTTTATTTCTAATTTTTAAATTTAGCTCTCCATCTTAAGTTATTTAATTGAACTTTATGTTTATGATCATAGAATTTCAAATTCTAATTACTAATGTAAAATTTATAAAATCTTATTTGTGTCAGACCCCTTTGAATGTTTATTAATTTTTATTAAAGCTAAGAACTCTCTCCCTAGGGAAATGCATACATATGCAAAGTATTACAAATAATTCCAGGGGTTCAAGGAGTTCCTAAAGTCCATTAATGAACTTTTAAGGGAAGATTTTCTTTAAGGATTTAGGAACACTAGAAAAAAATTTATTTAGGAACACTGGAAAAAGAATTATCAAAAATAGGGCATAAGAGAAGAATGTCACCAAACACTAGTTAGTGTACATATATATTATTTTTTCCAAAAGTTTCTAGCAGTAAGATATAAAACAAATACCAAAGATACAGTAATTGGAGGGAGACAAAATTATTGTTTTCAGACATCATGATTATTTAACTCAATACCAAGAGAAGTTTAAATTCTGAAAACAAATATTACAATTAATGAGTTCATTTAAATATCTAGATCCAAGAAATATGAAAAATTAATAGACATTATATCTGAGCAATAACCTGATTGAATATATAATACAAGGAGTATTCCATTCAAAATACTAATGAAAAAATGTGAATGTCCAGGAGTGTGCAATAAGAAATGTGCAAGAACCATATATAAAGAAAACTATAACGTTTGTGGTGAGATGTAAAAGTAAACTTTAATAAATAGAATGGCATAATACAGGGTATCCCTGGTGGTTCAGTGTTAAAAAATGTAGCTGTCAATGCAGGAGATGCGCACTGGGAAGATTCCCTAGGAAAGGATATGGGACCCTACTCACTATTCTTGCCTGGGAAATCCTACAGAGAGAGGAATCTGGTGGACTGCAGTCCATGGGGTTGCAAACCAGGCAGCTATGACTGAATGACTAAACAACAACATGGCACAGTATACTCCTGTAAAGGAAAACAAAATATTGTAAATATAATACTTCTTTGAAGTTTAATTAAAGCTTAATACAATTGCAATTAAAATTCTGAAACATTGTGCTGGAAATCAAAAATATGTTTCTTTTTTAAAATTTATTTATTTTTTAATTAAAGGATAATTGTTTTACAAACTTTTATTGTTTTTTGTCAAAACTCAACGTGAATCAGCCATACATGTACATATATCCCCTCCTTTTTGAACCTCCCTTCCATCTCCCTTGCCGTCCCTCCCATCTAGGTTGATCCAGAGCCCCTGCTTGAGTTTTGGGAGACATAGAGCAAATTCCCATTGGCTATCTATTTTACATATGATAATGTAAGTTTCCATATTACTCTCTCCATACATCTCACCCTCTCCTCTCCTCTCCCCACGTCCATAAGTCTACTCTCTATGTCTGTTTCTCCATTGTTGACCTGCAAATAAATTCTTCAGTATCATTTTTCGAGATTTCGTATATATGCATTAGTATACAATATTTATCTTTCTCTTTCTGACTTACTTCACTCTGTATAATAGGCTCTAGGTTCATCCACATCATTAGAACTAACTCAAATGTGTTCCTTTTTATGGCAAGTAATATTCCATTGTGTATGTATACTACAACTTCTTTATCCAGTCATCTGTCGATGGACATCTAGATTGCTTTCATGTTTTAGCTATTGTAAATAGTGCTACAATAAATGATGGGATACATGTGCATCTTTCAATCTTGGTTTCTCAAGGTGTATGCCTAGGAGTGGGAATGCTGGGTCATATGGTGGTTTTATTTCTAGATTTTTAAGGAGGGCCATACACTCTTCCCTGGTGGCTCAGATGGTAAAGCATCTGACTACAATGCAGAAGACCCAGATTTGATCCCTGGGTTGGGAAGATCCTCTGGAGAAGGAAATAGCAACCCACTCCAGTACTCTTGCCAGGAAAATCCCATGGATGGAGGAGCCTGATAGGCTGCAGTCCATGAGGTCACAAAGAGTTGGACACTGAGTGACTTCACTTCACTTCACTTCTTCCATAGTGGCTCTATCAATTTATGTTCCCACCAAGAGCGCAAGAGCATTCCCTTTTCTCCACACCCTCTCCAGCATTTATTGTTTATAGACTTTTTGATGATGATCATTCTGACCAGTGTGAGGTGATATCTCATTTTAGTTTTGATTTGCATTTCTCTGATAATGAGTGATGTTGAGCATCTTTTCATGTATTTGTTAGCCATCTGTATGTCTTCTCTGGAGAAATGTCTGTTTAGATCTTTTTCCCACTTTTTGATTGGGTTGTTTTTCTGATATTGAGTTGTATGAGCTGCTTGTATATTTTGGAAATTAATCCTTTATCAGTTGTTTTCATTTGCTATTATTTTCTCCCATTCTGAGAGTTGTCTTCTCTTGTATTTCTTGACTATATAGGTTCCTTTAACATTTGTTGTAAAGCTGGTTTGGTGGTACTGAATTCTCTTAACTTTTGCTTGTCTGAAAACTGTTTTATTTCTCCATCAATTTTGAATGAGATCCTTGCCAGGTAGAGTAATATTGGTTGTAGATTTTTCCCTTTCAGTACCTTATATATAGCCTGCCATTCCCTTCTGGCCTGTAGAGTTTCTGCTGAAAGATCAGCTCATAAACATATGAGGCCTCCCTTATATGTTGCTTGTTACCTTTCCCTTGCTGCTTTTAATATTCTTTCTTTGTATTTAATCTTTGTTCATTTGATTAGTGTCTTGGTGTGTTTCTCCATGGGCTTATCCTGTATGGGACTCTTTGCACCTCTTGCAGTTGATTACCTATTTCCTTTCCATGTTGGGGAAATTTTCAAGTATAATCTCTTCAAAAATTTTCTCATACCCTTTCTTTTTCTCTTCTTCTTCTGAGACCCCTATAATTCAAATGTTGGTGCATTTGATATTGTCACAGAAGTCTCTGAGACTATCCTCAGTTCTTTTCATTCTTTTTACTTTATTCTGCTCTTCAGAAGTTATTTCCACCATTTTATGTTCCAGCTCACTGATTCATTCTTCTGCTTCAGATATTCTGCTATTGATTCCTTCTAGAATGTTTTCAATTTCAGTAATTGTGTTGTTTGTCTCTGTATACTTATTTTTTAATTTTTCTAGATCTTCGTTAATTGATTTTTGCATTTTCTCCTTTATGCTTTTCAAGGTTTTTGATCATCTTTACTATCATTATGCTGAATTCTTTTTCAGGTAGTTTGCCTATTTCATCTTCATTTATTTGGACTTCTGTGTTTCTAGTTTGTTCCTTCATTTGTGCACTATTTCTTTACCTTTCATTCCTTTTTAAACTTATTGTAGTTGAGTTCTCCTTTTCCCAGTCTTGAAAAAGTTGAATTCTTTCCTTGAAGAAGGTTGATTTCTTTCTGCCTTTTGTTTTCTGCCCTCCTAAGGTTGGTGCTGTGGTTTGTGTAAGCTTCATATAGAGTGAGATTTATGCTAAGTTTTTTGTTTGTTTGTTTTTCCTCTGTTGGGCAACACTGAGTGAGGTGGTAATTCTGTCTGTTAAAGATTGGGTTTGTATTTTTATTTTGTTTGTTGTTTGGATGAGGTGTCCTGTACAGGGTGCTACTGGTGGTTAGGTGATGCCAAGTCTTATATTCAAGTGGCTTTCCTTGTGAGAGTTCTCACACTGATATTCTCTAGGGTTTGTTCTCTGGTAGTCTAGGGTCTTGGAGTCAGCGCTCCCACTCCAAAGGACTCAGGACTTGATCAAAATTTGTGTCTTCTCTAGGTTGCCTCTAGGATAAAATCTGTACTCCAGGCTTCCTGTTAGTTGAAAGTTGCTGTTGGAAATATCATCGTGCTCATTGTGGCACAGTTCAGTAGCCTGTCTCAGGTATTACCAGAGATTCGCATTCAATGTGTGTAGAGTTCTAATTTTTTTTTTATCATTTTGTTGACTGAAAATTGCATTTACTTCTCACCTAGGCTGAGTTGAGATACCAGGAATCCACCTGTTGCCAGAGCGCAAGATCTGGCCTTGATTTTTTGACAATCTCTTCTACAAGGCCATGTCATTACTGCCATGGATCTCTCATTCCCACCTATCATTGCTCTACCAAAGTACTCGGCTCCCACCACATCCCTCAGAATCATAACTTCCTGGGTGATGTGAAAGTCTCAGCCAAAATTTAGTATGAAATTAAAAATAAACTGGAAAAGCTATGGACAAATTACTTATATTAATGATTGCAGACATCCTGTCTGAAATAATACAGTATTTTATACAATTGTAACAATTAAAACTGAGTGAACAAAGTGTCACTGGCAAAATAATCCATAGAGAGATCAATGAAATTGAATACTTAGCCCTGAAATAAAAACTTGTACATGATCAAATATATTCTTTAAGACTTTATTAAGTCCTTTTCCTTTATTAGATTTTGAAGGAGGGTTGGAGTGGGGGGAAAATGTGAATCCAGGTGATTTTGGAAAACAAAATTAAAAGAATTTCCTATAAGTAGAATGATAGAAATATATGATAAAAGTCTTTAACAGACAAATACAATGTTTATCAAATAGAAAACTTGTTTATGGGGAACCTTTCATGACTGACAGAATACTCTGTCTTGGAATATACATATATGTAATAAAATACTACAACCCAACTAGTTTAAAGCCAGATTATGCTTTTAGAAATACTGGCAAGATATTTGAATCAGAAAGGCTTAAAATAGATATTTAACAAATTCAAAGCTGGATAAGAAATTTCTAAAGATAATAATAATAATAATGGAAGACATAACTGAAGGGAAAATGTTCAGTTAACATTTCAAACTTCTGAACACCCACAGAAGCCATTTATAGCATTAAAAAATACTAAAGGATAAAACCATAATAAATATGAGAAACAAATGGTTAACACCTGTAATCTAAACATCTAACTTTAATAATGATGGCAATAAACACCATTCTTATTATGCTACTTTTTTTAACTAAGACAATAATCCCAAATTGGAATTTTTTTTAAGTTTTATTTAACCATTTATAAACCAAATTAAATATAATTAAGCAGTATTTCAGAGATTGCTGTAATAATAATCGTTGCTGCTACCACTTTTAAACATTATAATTTCAGTCAAAATAGGTTACAGCAAGAGATAATTTGGGGCTTTTTCTTAAGTTTCTACACATAATCAGGATTGCTGTGTTGTCAACATTATCATCTTTGTCATCAATATTACTGTCTTAATCATTATCGTTTTTTCTGCACATCAGGTTTCAAAATGAGACAGATAATCCCTAGGCAATTTTATATTTTTATTAAACTTCTTATTAAATTTTACAATGTTTAGAGATAACCTTAACAATAGATACAGGCAGGGATTTTTTTTTAAATAATGGCATAGTTGTTACTTTTAAGATGTCACGTTTCTCTTCTTTCAATATGGACTGTTTGTATAATGGAATTTAGTCTTGCTGTACTAGTAATTTTACAATGATTACCTCGAAAAGGAACAACAAGAAAAATCTATCAAATAGATTGCATGCTTTTTTTCTGTGTTTATATCTTAATTTTATTTGGGCTGAATATCATGATGTTTAGGAAATGCTGGTGACTTGTCATTATGACCATAAGAATAAAACAAAAACTGAGGAGCAATGCATTGATTTATCTGGAATACTTAAGTTTGAGTCAGTACTGAAAAAAATATAATGCATCATTTTGGATGCGCAAATAAGCAACTAGATTGAAAATTAAGAGGATGGAAAATCATTTTACGAACCAAAATATTTTGACAATTGATATTTTGGTGGGCTATCAGACTGGGAGATAATGATGTGTACCACAGAACTGTTGTAATGTTTGCAGTGAATTGAACATACTGACCTGGATTGTTTCAGGTTTCTATTCATTATTCAATTCTATAATCTTATGGTTTATAACCTTGCTATTCATTGACATAAAGCCTAACTCCATCCTTTACTTTCTTAAAAACTTGTTCTTAGTTCAACTATACCAAGAGTTGAAGCAGTACTTTAGAAATGTAACTAATTTCTTTTGGTAAATGAACATTTTTAGGATTAATATAGGACAAATTGATTCCATGTCATGATAACCTGTAAGAATTATATTCTGTAATCACAACTTATTCAGGTGGCATTTCAGTCTCCCATATCAGGAAAAAATGGGCTATAGATTAGAAGCTGTATTCATAGCTTCACATCATTCATAGCTTTAAATCTACCTTCAGAGTCCTTAGGTGTACACTTCTCTCTTTTATGTTATCAATTCATTTTACATATATATATATATGTATTATATATATATATATAATATATATATGTGGGGGTGTGTGTGTTGAATGACTAAATTAAATTGCATTTTTTATCTTTTTAAGTCAGATGCCTGTTGCAATGTTTGTGTGTGTATTTGTGTAAAACAGTTTGATACTAAAATTTATTTCTATTATCATCTTCACTGGAGAGATGAGAATTTAGGCCAACATAGTTTAAAAACTTTGCCTAATGTATCAGAGACAGTGAAGCCAGTCTCAATTCACATTTTTCTTAATTTCTAATCCTTGCATCTTCTCTATTTTTGGACTCTGACATCATACCATGAAAAGGAAGGTATTTATAGAGTTTTTTTTATATTTCTGTTTTCTTTGTGTCACTGCCTCCACTGGCTTTAATATGTGAGGACTGAACTCAAATCAATATTTTTTTTGAGCATCATTAATGCCAAGAACTTTGATAGGCATTTGTAGTACAATAACAGGTAAATATTACTTCTCTTCTAACAATTACACTTTTCGCAGGAGAACAGAACCATTCCACAAAGTAACATGATGATAATACTCTGACTAGTAAGGGGAAAATAAGTGGAATCATAACTTACATTCTTTAGTGCCTTGTGACAGCATTTTTCTATGTTCTTTGTTTATACAATGTATAACCCAGTTACCCTCATAATATCTTATGAAACAGGTATTCTTATTTTCTTCATTTTGTGTATAAGAAACGTGAGCAAACAAAGTAGTTACATAAAATATCACCAAAGTAAATGGCAGAAGTAATATTCAAATCTGAGCACAATAGTTCCTGGGCCTTCCCTTGAAACCACTATACTCCCTCTCAATTGAAATCATTGTTTTATGCAACTTACATTGTGGAGCATTTAAGGGCTAAGGAGAACTGATGTCAGGGATATTTCACAGGAGAAATACAAGTTAAAATGGGCCTTACTTCATATGTTTGACAGGTAGATACATGGTAGATAAGAATATAAAACATTATGGGAAAAGCATCAACCTAGGAAAAAGGACTACCTCACAGCTCCATGGAGACAGAGACCATGTCTGATGCAATGCATGAATGCTGTGTAATTGCTAAATAACATTAGGGACAAAAAGCATGTGCCACTAAATTTTATATTCTACACCATAAGCAAAATTGTTGGTAGTCATACAAGAACCTTACAGTGCTCAATGCAAGGATAGTAAGCTAAAAGATTTTAATTTGATATTTTGCCTTCATTAAGTACTATTTGAAAATAACATTTTCTCAAAGCCCTCTCTCCCCACCCATAAGCATTATTATTTTTTTTTATTAATGGAAATTTAATCACATCCAAATAAAGTCTTTTTGATACTAAAGTTGTAATTATGCTATAAATGATCTTTTATAATCTTCATATTGGATGTGTTTTTATAATTTACTGAAGTTTTTTTTTTTTGAGGTTCCATCTCACATATTTGCCTTTTTTAATATCTGGGGAAAATCTCCTTTGAAAGCTAATGAAGTTATGGAGGTAATAGCTCAAACAAAGAAAAAATTTAAATGTAAATAATCAAAGTCATTAAACTTTCAATAACAATGAAGGAAAGTTAACAATCTTGTTAACATACCTGTATATAGCAACTGAGCTTTTGTAAATATATGAATGGATCCTAGATAAATATTCCCAAATCATAATCAAGATTAAGTATTAAATAGTCAAGGCAACAGTATTTTTAAAAAAGTACACATTTTTATTAAATCATAAGCACCATGTTTAAAAATAAAATAGTCATCAGACCAAAAAAAGACAAAGTAATTGAACAAGAAACTGACCATCATGAATTGGTAGGGTCTGTGTGCCAGTGTTGTGGTGTTATGGGACAAATGTTACTACTGAAAATGCCACACCGGCATCTGGGTACATGTCCTTGACAATGAAGGGTTACATTTTCTTGCAGTCTGAATTTTCAGAGCATTGAGGATACCTAACATATAAATGCCTTTTGGAAAGTCAGTCTTCAAACTCTCCTTGGCAGACGGTTGCCATCATGGGGATTTGCTTTTTCATTCCGCTCTGAGAAAAGCTTTGCAGCTTTATTCAAATTGTTCTTTATGGACGCTCTCAGCTGTTGGTTTGTGTAGAAAAATGCCAGTGCTTCAATGATTTCATAATGATTAACGAAAATAAAACTAGGGATAGATGAAACATGAGGTGACTTTTATATTCTAAGTCATTAGTAGCCATATAGGGAGTTCTGAAAAGCCCATTAAAATAGATTATTATAACAAGGCAAATTAATGGTTTCTTCGGAGTTTAGAAAATAAGCTTGATTAGTTATATGAGAAATTCATTACCCAAAATCATTTTTCATATCTGAATAATGAATTACAGGCTATATACAACTAATTTAGATCCATTTTTGTGATGACATATTTGACCTGCTTTTGTTTATGGAATAAATGCAACTGCTAAATGTGTTTATATAATAACTAATTAATGTTTGATGGTCCATCAACTTGATCTATGAACCCTATTGTAAAGAAAGCAAATAAAAGCTACCAAATTGCATGCCATGCCCTGACATAGTCAAGATTCTCTTGGGGAAAATACTTTCAAAGAATTTTTTAGCAAGGTAATTTTATTATCTTACACAGTAATATGCAAATTTAGATGCATCACTTCAGAAATGCTGGTTTCGCCCAAGTAAATTGATTACAGAGTCCTTACTCATCTCTTTCTATTTAAAAGGAACACACATTAATTTCAAAGCATCACTTTTAAGATAATGTATTTTGAGGTGGGCAAGTTTAGCGTGAACACTTTATTTCTTATAATAGAAAATTTTATACCTATGTTAGATTTATGCATGTTTGTGTACTTAGTCGTGTCTGATTCTTTGGGACCCCATGGACTGTAGCCTGCCAGGCTCCTGTGTCCATGGGATTTCCCAGGTAAGAATACTGGAGTGGGTTGCCATTTCCTTGTACATGTTGACATTTTTCTCTTCAAAATAAGAATATAATAGTGAACTCTAAATTTTCTATGTAAATCATGGCTGGAGAGCAGGCATTTGTCTTCCTTTTTCAAATACCACTGTCATTTGGTGAAAACTATAAAAGGGAATAATCTGGTAAACCAAACAAAAACATGATGCATTTATCAGAAGATGAGAAATCTCAACAAATTTTTAGGAAATAGAATATGCAAAGTAAATTGATGGATGAAGTGAGAAAAGTAAGCCACTGTCCGGGATATAGACTGCTTAGGTGAAAATGTTCTGAGACCCCATGTCCAAGAAATGGACAGAGTACAGAGGATTAACTAAAAAACAAGGATTAACCCTTTGTTTAACTATGGAACTCTTAGCAATTCAACCACTCTCCACAGTCTCCTTAACATGACAGCAAGCAACCATTTTTTCACTCCTTACTCAAAATATAAAGGAATTTTCTCCAAGTTTCCAAAGAAATTTAGTGAAATGTTTGGCTTTTAATATTGAAGTTAAACATCTCTCTGAACTGAGTGCTCTTCACTCTGGCTTTTATTACCTCTTATTACCTACATAAAAGAAGAAAACCTCAATAACTTAGTAGGAAACATATCAACTGAGTCCTTCATTTTTGCTATGAACATCTAATCAATTAAAACCAGCAGCATGAGGAGGGGAGAAACTAAAGGAAAATGTTAATTACACAATGGAGGGAGAAATAAAATTTGAGGTTCAGCCAATATCAACAAAAGAAAAGTCGATTTTAAAAGGAAAAATTAGTAAGATCTAATTAGAATTTAAATATAATAGGAAGCTATAAGACAATGATTTTAGGAAGATCTTCAAAGCAAAGGAGACAGTTCTAAAAAGAAAATAACCTGAGATTCATGAAATAGTGAATTGGAGACAAGAGTATGATGAAAAGAAGTTTTTTTGTTTTTTCTAAGACAAACACACACACACACACACACACACACATACACATACACACACACAGAGGAGCTGAATCACAGAGAATGTTGCTGTGATTTTTTTTTTTTATTGTGTTAGTTTTGCCATACAATGACATGACACTGCCATGGGTTTACATATGCTCCCCCTCCAGAACCCCCCTCCCTCCTCCCTCTCGATTCCCTCCCCCTGGGACATCTCTGTGCACCAGCCCCGAGCATCAATCCTGGGCTGCAGATTGATTTCACATATGATAATTAACATGTTTCAATGCTATTTTCCCATATCATCCCACCCTTGCCCTCTTCCACAAAGTCCACGAGTCTGTTCTATACGTCTGTGTTCCTTTTGCTGTCTCGCATGCTGGGTTCTCGTTACCATCTTTCTAAATTCCATATATATGCGTTAGTATATTGTATTGTTGTTTTTCCTTCTGGCTTACTTCACTCTGGATAATAGGCTCCAGTTCCATCCACCTGAGTAGAACTGATTCAAATGAATTTTTTTTTTTTTTAATGCTGAGTAATATTCCATTGTGTATATGTACCACAGCTTTCTTATCCATTCATCAGTTGATGTTTTAAAATGAGAGCCCTGTTGTCTCAGATCTCATTAAAGCAGGAGTTTGAAGTCTTGGAGGGACTGTCTCTGGGAAATGGATGGAGGAGTACGTGAAATTCTAAATAGCATAGATATATATAATGGAAATGGGAAGATTCATTTGTTAATTGAAAATAAAGGCAAGTAAAAGTATCAGGAAATAAAATATATAAAAAGAACATTATCACCTAAATACAAAGCACACATTAAATGAGACTTAAAATTAATCAAATGGTGAAAAGTAAGAAAAAAGTAGTTTGCTCTGATGTTTGTAACATTTTAAGTGGAGCAAGAGTTGTGATGGGTCTAAAGAGAAGGAAAATAATTCTAATATACTAATTAGCTCTGCTGTTAAACAATTCACACAGTAATTTTATAGGCATATAATTTTATAATATGTATAATTTAAATGGATTATATTGTTAATAAAATCTAATTTATAAAATGTAATATAATTTACAATAAATATATATGATATCTATATTGTTTAGGTTTTGGAAATAAACTTTAGAGGAAGTCAGAAGACTTACAGATCACCATGGAACAGAATGCAAACAGTATCAAATAAAGGTACAGGAAAAAAATGTTTCAGGGAAAAATGATGAAAGGATTTATAGGAAAAGGTGGGTGTTTAACATTTTCATCTTAAGTAGTAGAACATTTAAAGAAATGTCTAATGTAGATGGGGTAAAGAACAGAAGTTTAAGCATGCTATTTTATATTAGTGGTATCTAAGAGAAGCATACAAATAAATAACGCCCTACACAGTCATGACCACTAGTACTGAATAATATTCCATTGTCTGGATGTACCATAGTTTATTCCTTTACCCACATATTGAAAGACACCTTGGTTTCTTCTAAGTTTTGGCAATGATAAATAAAACTGTTATAAACATCCATGTGCAGGCTTTCATGTGGACATATATTTTTAAATCATCTGGGTAAATACTAATAAGTGAAATTTTGGAATCCTATGGTAAGTTTATGTTTCGTTTTGTAAGAAACTGCCAGTCTTCCAAAGTGACTCTACCATTTTACATTCCCATCAACATTGAATGAAAGTTTCTGTTGTTCCACATTCTTATCAGTATTTGATATTGCCAGTGTTTTGATTTAGTCATTTTAATAGTTGGGTAGTGCTATTTTGCTGCTGTTTTATTTTGCATTTCCCTAACTGACATATGACCTTGAGCATTTTTTCATACATTTACCATCTGTACATATATTTGTCCATTTTTAAATTGGGTTGTGTTGAGTTCTCTATTTTGAATAGTCCCTTATCAGATATGTGTGTTCCAAATGTTGTTTCTTTGTTTATGGCTTGTCTTTTCATTTTCTTGACATTGTCTTTCATGGAACATAAGTTTTTAATTTTAATGAAGTTCAGCTTATTAACTATTTCTTTCATGGATCGTGTCTTTCATGTTTTATTTTAAAAGTCACCACCAAAGTCAAGGTCATACAGGTTTTCTATTTTGTTACATTCTGGGAGCTTTATAAGTTTGCATATTACATTTACTTCTATAATTAATTTTGAGGGTTTTTGTGATAGGAGTAAAGTTTGGTCTAGATTATTTTTTTTTATTTTTGCACATGAATATCCAGTTGTTTCAGCATCGTTTTATGATAAGACTATCTTTGCTCTCTTGCGCTGTCTTTGCTCCTTTGTTAAAGATCAGTAGTCTATATTTGTATGGGTCTATTGTGTGATATTTTAAAGGCTGGTGTAACATTCTTAACAATTTTCACTACATCCCTTTGGGGATGTTTCTGATTTAGTAGCTGGGACAGACTCAAAAAGAAAAATAAAAAAAAAAAAAAAGAAGGGAAATTTAGGAAGGAAAGAAAGTTTGAAAAATTAGGTCTAATCTATTAAAACAAATTTACATGTAAGAATTGCACACATATTAAATTAACATCCAAAAGGTACATCATTTTCTGTTACAAAATTATTCCCTGTAGAAAATGTTAGTTAGAGCTATACTTCCAGATTCTTCTCAATGTGTAAATTATACATGTAAAATTGTATATATAAAGTTCCTCTCTACTTCATACTCTAACAGTTGTCACTGACATAAAATAGTATTTTCCCTTTCATAAACCTCAAATTTCCTTTTTCTATTTTGGAGCAAAAAGAAAAGACATACATGACAGAGTGGAGCTATTGATTCTTAATCTGGTTCCTGGATATTAAAGGAGTGAGATCCATGTACAGATACATTGGTAAGGAAAGTTTCCAGTTATTTTTATTTTTTTTAATTTTGTTGAGACTAATTAGCATAATCTGTCATAGACTCCAGCATACTTTTTGCTTCCATTAAGGATAAAATACCTGCATGCTATATGTGACCAAGAGTATCAGTAGGTAAACAGACTCATTACGGGTGTGATTATTAGGTGCTTCAACCACATTAAGGTCTATTAATTGTTCTATATTTGTTAAGGATCCAGAACATGTTCTCTCATAGGACCACAGTTTATATTCTTAACCTAGGTTGATATGCATGGGCTTCCCTGGTGGCTCAGTGGTATAGAACCCATACAGAAGATGCAGAAATCTCCTCTGAAGAAGGAAATGGCAACCCACTCCAGTATTTTGCCTGGCAGGCTATAGTCCACGAAGTCATAGAAAGAGTCAGATAAAACTTAGAGACTAAACAACACAGGTTGACATGCACAAATATGTATCATAAACCTGATTGTAATATGACAGAAATGAGGTTAGATTGGGTGATTTGCCTTTCCAATATTTGGCGAAGTAGACACAGTTACTTTTCCCATATTACTTTTCTTCAGAACTTAGGTCATCTACATATCCACTGTACTCAGCACAATGCCTGCTCAAGATCATAGCAGGAAAGGATCAGAATGGGCATGTAAGGGATGTCCTTGTTTCCCAAACCAACCTCCTACTATAACTTTATAATAACGCTAAACAGTCTAGGAAACTAAACAGTGTACACTGAATGGGAACTATATTGTGATACTCTGCTTTTTTGTTTGGATGTGTAAAAATTGTCAGGTTTCATTAAATCAAAAATAAAGGTGATACATTGTGAAGATAAACTCATAGAAACACATATCATGCTTTATCAGGTTATTCATTTCCTGATATAGCCCCCCCAAGCCACCATACCTCATTGATGATATTAAGCATCCCCTAGACATCCCCAAGGGCTTTCTCAGCGGCTCAGTGGTAAAGAATCAGCCTGCAATGCAGGAGATGCTGGAGAGATTCAATCCCTGAGTCAGGATGATCCACTGGAGGAGGAAGTGGCAACCCTCTCTAGTATTCCTGCTGGGATAGGAAAGGAAGACAGAAAAGAAGAGAAAGGAAAGGAGGGGGGAAGGAAGGAAAAATTGTCTTCCTGATTAAAAACCAAGATTTCAATATTTCCTTCACTCATTTGAGTAATATAACTTTTTAGGTAAATTTATATTTTATATGCTCTAAGATCTAGCAAGTGGAAGTCTTTAGTTGATGAGGAAACAAAATACAAATGTATGCCTTATTGATTAATTCAGCTTCTGTCTGTGTTTTGCCTGAGTGTTATGTAACAGTGACTGAGCAAGTTTTTACCAATTTTTCAGCATTTGTGGGGGACAGCCTCACTCAAAATACAGTCAAAATGATGTATGTGCTATTCCTTTGGGGCCTTTAGGAAACTTGCTATCCTCCATGGTGACAGATGCTGGGATATAATAAGAAACCCATGTATTGCTGATTGGAAGAAATTCCTTGTGATTTCTGACACTGTAAAGAGTAGTTTCAGACTAAACTCCAAACTCAAAGACAAAAAGGTAGACACAGATTTGCAAGTATTAATTGCCTATGGAGATGCTTCTGTTTTGAGCAATGCTGCTCCAGGGGAAGCAGCCTCAGAATTTTGTTTTTCTCATTGAAGGAGAATGATTCTGAATACTTTCAGACAGGCCAGAATTTATTTTGAATATATGAAAGCATACAGCTTTAGCATATTAACAGTGTCTTGAATAGATCAGTGCATCATGAACATACATTCCTCTCACAATTTTAGGTTCCTGTCCTAAGCAATTTGGTCTGAGGATCAGAAGGCTTCTGAAACCTAAACTTACTGATTTATAAGCAGATTGCTGCCACTGGAGTTCTAGTCAACTATCTGAAGTCCCAGCTCCTACCCGCACGGCCCCTAGAAATTCACAGTTCTTAGTGCTTTGGTCAAATGATCAACTGGATGCATTTATATTTACATTTATTATGAGAGTTGTGGTTAATATCTTCAGAATTGTGGTTCCTAAAATAGTGTTGATAATACTTTTAAAGGACTTTAATTGTGGAGATAAAAGTCAGTTCTTAAATTTGAATTGTTTGCTTCCTCTTTGCAAATATATTCTTGACATATTATTATTTAAATCCTGAAAAAAATTGAAAGAGCACTTTAACTTTTTAAATGACAAGTAACCTATAACTTTAAGGGTCAAATTTTAAAAATATTCTAAAAAATTTCTAAAAATTTAATACTTTTTATTCACAGATGGATTAAAAAAATTAAAGATCTCTGTATTTAGTAACAATTCTAACAATATTAGAAACGATTATATAATGGTAAATTGAAAGAATGAACCATTTATTTTGATGTCAACAATTAGTGAAGAAAACATCTTTGGAAAATATAGTTTAGTTTATGGTAATTAAGTTTAAACAGATTATCAAAAACTGTGATACATATTATCCTAGATAAAATTGAAAATAGCTCATAAACAATACATGAACATTTTAACAATGCCAACTAATGTCTAGAAAGATATCATTTTTCAAATATGTTTCTCAGCAATTGAAATCTTCCAACTTTCATAACAGCCTACGGAAAAGAAAATATAAATATATTCAGTGTGACTTGACAGTATAGATTTAGACCCATATAATTAGACAAGCTATATGCTAGAATTTTGTAATATGCTTTAGCAATAATTATTATATGTTGAAAAAATTAAATGGATTATTTCTATGAAACCCTAGAAAATCATCTCTCTTGGATATGGATAATTTTCTAGCTTTTCACAGAAAAATCCACCTCATTTTGCATATTTCTTCATTAGGTGAGATTTGGAAACATATGACGCTTATGGTTCTTTCTGACATCTAATATGCTATGATTTTTCACCCCTCCCCATTCATATAAACGTACCAAAAAGTACAACTTTTCTAGCTGTGGGTTTGTACAGCTAAAATGTCCTTTTGGGTTTATACTATGGACTTGTTCTATGCAACGAGAAGAATTTTTCTTGATATTGGGCTGCAATGCTCTCCATGTGTATAGTCTGAAATAGCTCAGTTGCATCTTGTTTCTCGGCTTAAGATTTATTTGGCAGAGTTATTCAAAGACTCCATTCAAGATGATCTCTCTGCAACCTTTGCTGACATTCTTTCATTTCAACCAAGTAAAATCAGTCCTTTCTTCTTTTTTCTTTTTATGGTTTGTATTCTCACTGCATTTTGAATAATTTTCTAAGTCATAAATCATTATAATGCTATAATGCCTATGATTCTTTGCAAATCTCTTTTCCCTTGGTAAACATAAGCTATTCAAGGACAAAATAGTATTCATCCTTTTTGCCTCTAGTGTCTAGCATAGGCACCTTAGAAGCATCCAATAATTATTTTGAAAAATGAATAAATTCATGTATAAATAAGTGTTTCACAGATGACTCCTATAATTTTGCTTTGTTTTCCAGAGTCTTTAAATTCTGGTAAAGTTATGAAATATGTTCTTTTTCTAAAACTTGATCTCCACTATAAAATAATTTGACAGTATGCTATTTAGAAAGTGTACGATTTATATCAAAAGTCAACAAGGAAAAACTGTAACTAAGATTTTTTAATTATTTCATTATGTCATTCAATATCAATCATCTCTAAAAAACTGATATCTGATAATATAAACAAAATCCACTTCAAATTTAAAATAACCTAGTAAAAGAGGAGAAAATGAAATTACTGATCAGAACTTAGATGATAATATTATCAGAAATATAATATCTGAGTAAGTTTAATATCTGCTTTCCATTTCCTATCACACATACATCATTTCTTCTCATTTGATAGTTCACTTCTGAAGGACTGGAAATAAAGTTTATACTAACCTGCTTTTTTCCAATCTGTCTGCACTAAAGTATATATCATGAGAAACACAGGATATTCTTTAAAACCCAATGTAAGCTGTTTCAATGTCTACTATCAATAATATTGAATATAAATCACACAGCAGACTACATGTTTTTTTGGTAATAACTGTATATACTACTCATTTTGATGTTTAAAAGTGGTCGCTTTTAAAAATCTGTGTATGGAACCCAACTGTTTCATCTGCTATATGTCATCAAAGAGACCCCAATCTCACTGTTGGACAGTCTTACTGTTGGACAGAGTCTCAGTATATCCTTATTGCAGTTTCAGATTCCCTTTAAGTCAATTCTTATTATGCAAAATGCAATATCCAGAGACTTCACTGGCAGTTCAATGGTTAAGACTCCACACTTCCAATATAGCAGGCACAGGTTCCATCTCTGGTTGGGGAAGTAAGATCCCACAGGCCACATGGCCAAAAAAATAGTCCAGAAATCAGAGTTTCTTTTTTCATTTGGTTCATAGCATAATTTCAAAGACCTTGGGAAAAAATGATCTTGCAATAATGATTTCTAACTTGGTAAAGCCAGTGGAAAAAAAATCTTATGATGAGAAAATCCATCACAAATACCTAAAGTAGATTTTAAAATGATTCACCATGAGTCTTAAGGATTTCAATGTGAATCTATATTCTCAAAAGTCTGCATTTTATGACCAATAGGTACATGAAAAGATACTCAACATTGGTAACTATTAGAGAAACAAAAATCAAAAATACAATGAGGTACCTCCTCATTTGACTCAAACCAGTCAAAATGGCAACTTTAAAATATCTGCAAATAAAAAATTCTGGGAAGAGTGTAGAGAAAAGACAGCCCATCTATATTGTTGATAGGAATGTAAATTGGTGCAACCACTATGGAAAACAGTATGTGGGTGGTGTATGTTCAGTTGCTTCAGTCATGCCCGATTCTTTGCTATCCTATTGACTGTAGCCCACCAGGATCCTTTGTCCATGGGATTCTACAGGCAAAAATACTGGAGTGGGCTGCCATACCCTCCTCCAGGCATCCTTCCTGACCCAGGGATCAAACCCACATCTTTTATGTCTCCTAAATTGGCAGGTGGGTTCTTTACTACTAGCACCACATGGGAAGCCTGGAAAACAGTATGGAGTTTCCTTAAAATACTAAAAATAGAACTTCCATATGAACTAGCAATCCCACTTCTGGGCATATATCCAAACAAAATTATAATTCAGAAACATACATGATCCTTCATAGCAGCACTATTCACAATAGCTAAGACATAGAAGCAATCTAAATGCCCATCAACAGATGAATAGATAAAAGAAATGTAGTACATTTATACAATGGAATACTACTTAGCCATGAAAATAGAAGGAAATAATGCCATTTGTCCATTATGGATGGACCTAGACATTATCATAATAAGTGAAGTTAAGTCAAAGAATGAAAAATACTGTATGACATCACTTATATGTGGAATCTAAAATATGACACGATTTATCTGTGAAATTGAAATGGACTCAAAGACATAGAAGATAGACTTGTGGTTGCCAAGAAAAAGGGGTGATAGGGAAGGAATGGATTCTAAGTTTGGGATTAGCAAATACAAACTATCTTATATAAAATAAACTGTGTCCATTCTATATAAGATCCTACTGTATAGCACAAAAAAATGATATTCAACATCCTGTGATAAATCATAATGGAAATAATATTAAAAAAGAAAGTCTATATTTGTATAACTGAGTCACTTTTATACATAGCAGTAATTAACATAACATTGTAAATCACCTATACTTCAATAAGAGAAATTTTTAAAAGTCTATATGCAGCTAGATTAGTATTAATCAAATATTATTAAAGACCAGTGATTGAAAGAGAATGTTTCACAAACCATTTGATTAAAAATCCTTTCATAAGGTGGTTCCAGTTTATCATTAAAAATATGTTAACATATTTAGGGCATACAAAGTATTTTATGCTTCTTTTATATCCAACTATTTTTTCTAATGGTATGTTTCAGTTTTATCTGATGATAAAACTCCATGTGTTGAATAAATGAAGAACATTTTGTGGTGTTAAAAATAGAACAATCTGAAAATAAAATATTGAAGGAGTTATTTCTGCAAAGGGCAACCTAAACAATAAAATTTATAAGAAACTTCTTAAATTGCTTTTATATTTTTCTAGAACCTGGTCTAGAAAGATTATTAAAAGATGGCAAATATTTCCACTAACTTTCCACTTATTAATGCTTCTTGAAAAAATTTTAATTTTGCAAATAAAAGGGCACAGAATTTTTGTATACAATACCTGTGAGGTGCCAACATGTAGAATGCTTAAATCCTCAACATTTTGAATGCAGAAAGTTATGTTATTTTACCTCTCACTTTTCCTCATGTCTCTAACCGTTTCAGAGTAACTTCAACTTTCTTGTCATTGTCCTTTCCTTTGATAAGCAGAACACAAAAATAGATGACATAAAATTCTGTTACCAATTCAGAGAATCTGTCAGAGGTGAGAAAACAGGAAGTGACAGCCGGTCAATAACTTGTTTAAATGTGAACTGGAGCAAAAGGGTATAAATCATTTGAATTCCAATTACTTCCACAGTTTTCAGATATGTTTCCAGCAGGCAAAATATAAGATGTATAAACATTAAATTCGTTTAAGTCCTTATCTTTTAGCTCCTCTCTATGAGAATTCTTTAGCTACAAAAGTGCATGTATAATAGTGAGCTATTTAATATAAAGATTTTAGTTTCTTATATTTTAGGGGAAGCAAAAAATAATTAGCAAAAATAATGGTAAGTAAAAAGTTTTGTTTCAAACAAATAAACCTCAGCATTAAAGTGTAGAGTGATGGATTTCCCTGACAGTCCAGTGGCTGAGACTCTGTGCTTCCCCTTCAAGGGGCACAGTTTTAATACCTGATCAGGGAACTGGGATCCCTCATGTCTCACAAAGTGGCCAAAAAATAAAAATAAAAAATAAAATAAAAAAGAAGACAAAAGAAGCTTCTAAAACCTTTCGGATAGAAATTGTTAAGATATTTTAGGAAAATTAATATCAGTTTTACGTATGCATAGCTGATCCTTGAATAACATGGGTTTGAAATGTTAAGGTCCATTTACATGCATATTTTTTTCCCACTAAATATGTACTACGGTACTGCATGATCTGAGGTTGCTTGAATCTAGGGAGGCAGAACTGCAGGTGCAGAGTTATGAAGTTATGACATTATACAAGGGTTTTCGACTGCACAAAGGGTTGGCACCCCCAGCCCCTGTATTGTTCAATAATCCATTGGATATGTCTTCTGTCTTCTGACTACAAAATAATGTATATTTATAATAAAAATAAATGATAACATATAGAAGAAAATAGTAGAAAAAATTATTTTTAAATTTCAGTAACCCATGTAGTTCTATTCACCAAAATTCTGCGATGTTTTTTTATTAAATATCTGTTACATGTGTTACTCCATGCATGCTAAGTCAGTTTAGTTGTGTCTGACTCTTTGTGACCCCATGGACTGTATGTAGCCTGCCAGGCTTCTATGTCCACAGAATTCCCAAGCAAGAATATTGAAGTGGGTTTCCATGCCCTTCTCCTGGGGATCTTCCTGACCCAGGGATCAGACCCTCATCTCTTACGTCTAGTCTTCTGCATTGGCAGGCAAGTTCTTTACCACTAGCACCACTCTGTATTGCATTGCCTTAAATAATTAGGTTTTTTAAATTCCTCTCATGATTTTTCAAAACATTTTCTCTTTTTTGTTTAAACATATATCCAAGTTATGTTTAAACTCATATAAATCATTTATAATACATGCAGATTTATTTTTTTAAAAGAAAAAAAAACTCATATGCTCAAATTTTGGTTTAGGAAATAGCATTTTGCTGAAGAATATTTCAGATTCAACTGTCCCATAGGCACTTAAGAATATGGATGTATCATCAGAGATTATGTAAACTATCAATTTATACAGATAATCAAAATATATATTTATATAAATAATCAATAAATAGATTATTTATACAGATAATCCAAAATATTGGATTACTTAGGAATTCAAGAAGTCTGAAGAGGAATATCAATTTACTAATTGTATAAGCTACCTGATATGTATTTTACCTTTGTTGTGCCATATTTATAATACTTTATTCCTAAATCATTTATATTTTAATACTCTGTTTCCTTAATCATGCTACTTTAAAATATGAAATATTTCTATAAAATGCTCTGTTATTTTTCATAGAATATTCAAATCTAATGGTATATTCGTTTCTTAGAGTATAAGAGCATACTTTAAAAAAAATAATGACTTTGGCCTGGAAGTTTACTATGTTTTTTTAAGATTCTATAATAGTTATTCTAGCAGCTTAACGTTTCCATATGCATTTTAGAATCATGTTGCCAAATCACTTCTCCATTGCTTTAATTTTTTTTTAATTAAACTAGAGCTGCTTTACAATGTCGTGTTTGTTTTCAGTTTATAGCAAAGTGATTTCTATTATGGTTTATTGAAGGATATTTAATATAATTCCCTGTGCTGTAGAGTAGGACCTTACTGTTTATTTCTTTTATGTATAGTAGTTGGTATCTAGTAACCCCAAACTCCTAATTTATTCCTCTTCCACCCACTTTCCCCTTTGATAATCATAAGTTTGTTTTCTTTTTCTGTGAGTCTGCTTCTGTTTTGTAAATAAAAACTTAAATATAAGACATAGCACCATGATACAAAGGAGTATCATGTTTTAGATTCCACCTGTAAGTGATAATATCTGTCTTTGCCTTACTTCACTCAGTGTAATAATGTCTAGGTCCATAAATTTTGCTGCAGATAGTATTGCTTCATTCTTTTTTATGTCTGAGTAGTATACTTATACATCTGTACCAAGTTGCTTTAGTCATGTCCTACTCTTTGCAAGCTTATGGACCTGCCAGGCTCCTCTGTCCGTGGAACTCTCCAGGCAAGAATATTGGAGTAGGTTGCCATGCCCTAACTCCAGAGGATTTTCCCCACCCAGGGACTGAACCCACATCTCCTGAGGCTCTTGCATCGCAAGTGGATTCTTTTACCAACTGAGCCAGATATATATATATATGTATATTGGGCTTCCAGAGACTGCCCAGAGACTGGCAGGAATGTTGGAGACCCAGGTTTGATCCCTGGATCAGAAAAATCCCTTGGAGAAGTAAATGGCAACTCACTCCAGTATTCTTGTCTGGAAATCTGATGGACTGCTGTGCCTGGAGGGCTATAGCTCATGGGCTCAAAAATAGTTGGACATAACTTAGCAATTAAACCACCGCCACTACCACCACTATATATGTATATGTCACATCTTCTTTATCCATTCCACTTTTGATGGACACTTAGATTGTTTCCATATCTTGGCTATTGTAAACAGTGATGCAATGAATATTATACAACATATAGCTTTTTGAGAATTTTGTAAATTCTTACCCAATTCAGTGGTTTGAAAGTTATCAGAAACTTATATGAGTTAAAAACTTCTTTCTGTGAATCTTCTTGAAGATGACACATTTTTATCAAAGCATCAGAGCAAAACAATAACTATCTATAAATGACAAATGATTTAAAATATTGTGGTTAAATATCTAATTATGGTGCAATTTATGAAAAAGTTGGTTATTTCTTTGACATATAGCTTTCTAAGATTTTAAGATAATAACTAAAATTATGACTGAAAACATTACAGATGGATGCAAGCTTATTCAGTTGTGTCCAACTCTTTGCAACCCTTTGGACTATAGCCCATCAGACTCCTCTGTCCATAGCATTTTTCAGGCATGAATACTGGAGTGGGTTGCTGTTTCATCCTCCAGGATAACATTATACCCAGATATATTCAAATTTTAGTAATATCATATATTTCTAGCACATTTACACTAATAACATTCATCCTTGTAGGGGAACAGAATTTGCTACCCCAAAATATGTCTTTTTGGCATATTAATTAAACTGGCTGCTTTCTAAAGAAAAATCTGAGAAACATTCTGAAAACCAAATAAGAGTTACCCTTTCGAAAGAAGCATTTATACTTGTAAGAAGAGTCTCTATTTGTAGGGTTGTCTCCCTCACTGTACCAGAGGGAAGAGGATGACCTAATTCTGGTCCACAGAGAAGACAGGGATTGAAATCTGCACAACAACCTTATCCTTGTTGACTGTGCTTTTCCTGATAGTGTTCCCAAACTGACTCTCCCCATCCTCAACATCCTCTTTTGGTTTTAGCTGAGGATGACATTTAAGATGAAGGTGTTGACTATTTTGACAAGTTACTCAATTTTCCTGGGTCTCTCCCATGCATACATGCTAATCAACTCTAGCTTGATTTTTCTCCCATTAATCTCTCTCATGTCAATATAATTCTTAGGCAAGTCAGAAGAACCTAGAAGGGTAGAGGAAAATTTCTTCCTTCCTGACAATCCACACAATATAACCCAAGAAGATTTATCATCACTTATTTGACAGTGCTTTCCATGTAAGTTAACAAGCCAAAAAGGATAATTAGTTTAGTATTTCTCTTTCAGATACTTCAGAGACCCTCCCAAAATCCCAAAATTAGCTTGAGGTCAAAAGGACTTCACTTAGAATTTGATTTGAGAAAGTTTGTCAAAGGTTTCAAAAGGTTTTAAAACTTTGGTCACATAGGACCATAGGACACTCTGAAACCATTGTTAGCTATCTGTTTAATCAAAGTGACAAAGACTTTTAAAGCAATACAGAAAGTTAAATACTTGTTAAAAAATAACTTACACTTGTACTAGTGAAAAGACTTAATTTAAGTAATCAAAGACCTGATAAAAACAGCACAGGAAATTATTTTGATTATACATAAAACCCCTACTTTTTAGGCAGACTGCTAGAAAGTAAAATCCTTTTACAATTTCTTTATCAAGAGTAGACTTTTGTCTTCTTAACAGAGAGAGAAAATCGAACTCTAATTTTGCAACAGCTTACTTTGATATTCCATTCCCTTAATTAAATTCATTCCAGTCTTAGCCAGCTTGACCAAGCATAAAATTCTTTTCTCAGGGTTTTGTTTTTCTATAGCTTCCTTTTTTAACGTTCACATTTTGTCTTAAATTTTCTCTGTCTCTGTCTCTTTTCCTTTCCTCCTCCCTTCCTTTCTATCACAATTAAGTCTAGAAAAGCCTCTCAATCAATACTTCTTCCAACTGGACTAAAATGTCTCCAAGGAAGGCAAAGTGTCGAAAAGTGGATAGACCTAGCTATTCATCCATTTGATTTGAAGTAATTTGCTCAGCTTCTCTGATCTCCTGCTTTTTTAACTATTATCTGCAAGCTTCCCAGGAGGAGCTAATGGTAAAGATTCTGCCTGCAAAGCAGGAGATGCAGGTCAGTCACTAGGTCTGGAAGATCTCCTAGAGGAGGAAATACCAATCCACTCCAGTATTCCTGCTTCAGAAATCCCATGGACAGAAGAGCCAGGAGGCCTACAGTCCATGAGGTCCCAAGGAGTGGGTCATAACTGAGCATGCAACATAGAACTATTATCTACCATGTACAATTTATTTTGAATATTTAATAAAGTAGCATGTAGAATATCACATCACCTACTCAATAATTTGTCATTATTTTAGAAACTATGATTAATTAGTCTTCACTATTTGATAATATTTTAAAGCATCTGATTAATTATAAATAATTTAAACCAGTCCCTTTTGAAAGATAAATTCTTATATTTTGCTGTGAAGATCGAGTTGGGTGATTAGTTTCCATGTATTTTAGAAAGCTATGGTTTTGTTTTGTTTTTTCGTGGCTTTTTAGACTTGAGTTGCTTTTCCCCAAAGCTTGTCTTCTGCAGTCTAATAGCATCTCTACTCTGCTTCCTGAGTATGAAGGGTTTTGCTTATTGAGACTCTCTATCTTTGAATTTCCAGACTCAAAGAATCAACTGACTAAATCTTCAGTCAATGTGCCCATGGGTGAGGAATCATATAGATGAGTCCCTTGTCAAGGCAATAGTTCTCCATTCCAACTGATTAGCAAATTCCCTGGAGGGATTTTAAAAACATCCAGGGCCACTTAACACCTCCAGAGATTTTAATTTAATTGGTCTGGGATGGGGACTGGGCATAAATTTTTTAAATTATTTATATAATTCGAACCCATAACAGTGACTCCAATGGTTGGCCTTTGAGAGTCAGTCACAGGCAGTCTGCCTTTCTGATGAGTGTGACAAGAAAGGAGGCAAGATGGGACTTCCCTGGTGGTCCAATGGTTAAGACTTCACCTTCCAGTGCAGGGTGTGCAGGCTTTATTCTTAGTCAGGGAGCTAAATCCCACATGACTCATGGCCAAAAAACCAAAACATAAAAAAAGCAAAAGCAACATTTTAACAAATTCGACCCCAGGCTAAGTGTCATGTCTGACTCTTTGCGATTCAATGGACTGTAGCCGGCCAGGCTCCTCTGTCCATGGAATTCTCCAGGCAAGAATACTGGAGTGGGTGCCATGCCCTCCTCCAGGGATCTTCCCTACCCAGGGTTCGGGCCTGCATCTCTTATGTGTCCTGCATTGGCAGGTGGGTTCTTTACCACTAGCATCACCTAGGAAGCCCTAAAATGGCCCACACTGAAAAAAAAAAAAAAAAAACATTAAAAAAATACAAATAAAAACTGAAAAGAAGTAAACCAAGGTTTATAGCACAGCTCTATTCCAAACCAATATCGACTTTGAAAATAATGAATTGCACTTACAATAGGCTAGTTTTTATTTCTGAAGTATTTTGGCTTTGTGGGCTGTTGTTGTTGTTCAGTCATTAAGTTATGTCTGACTTAGATACATACTCTAGCTAAGGCTTCTAAACTTACATATAATTTTAAAAGCTTTGAGAAACTAGACCACAGATTAAATATAATTTTCCCTTTTTATCCCAAAGCAGACACAATATTGAAAATTAGAGATGTAGAGAGATAAGGTACTCTGTCTCTGAATATTCCACAAAAATTGAATATCTATTATTAATATCTCCCTTTGGGGATCCAAGTGTGCGTATACCTCCCCTCCTGACCATCGTGTGGACCCCTATACCGGAGGACTCGTGAGAGGCTGCCTGAAAACCCAACAACTTTTATGTGAAGATTAATACTTGAGCTTTTAATTTTTTTGAGAATGAAAAATAAAAGTGAAATTTGATTGTGTTGACATCTTTCATGCAATGTATTCCTAAGGACATATCTCTACTGAATTTTTGTAAATAATAAATACATTTACAAAAGTAACTAATGTTAAATAGAAAAAAACAAAGAAAGATGAGATGGAGTAGGATACTTTCACTGAAAATGAAGATAAAACATGAAGTATGAAAAGATGAATCAAGTTACGGACATATTTGGGAGTATTCTGATAGGTATGGTTCTTTGCTAAGCAGAGGAAAGATTATTCAGAGGGAAGAGTGACAGGAGAAATATATTGAAGAAGTGAAATAGGCTGAGAAAGAAACAAGCACTTTTGAGGCAGAAGTTTTAGAGAGCAGAGCAAATTTATGAAGTGTATTAAAATTAGGTAGTGCCATTTGAAGCTTCCACCTGAAATAAGTGGATTAACGAATGTGATCAGTTATCCCACCTGGAGACAGCCTATAAAAAAGCCTTAGCCAGGGAAAATGTAGTCTTAATCAGTCACACAAAACAGTTTTCCTCGTGTACCCAGTAATAAAAAGCTTTATCAAAGTGATGGATGGGAAGAATACAGTGTGTGTAACACTTGAGAATATTGGAAAACTTTTATGTGCCGTTTACTACTTTGACTTATTGCTTTTAGATTTCCCATAGAAATGGAAATGTTTATGCTAAATTTCTAGATGAGAAGGATGCTACCTGCTCCCAAAAGAGAGTTTTAGGATGTGCTGGATGTAGCCTGGCCATAGCATTGTATCTTAACTTTGCTGGCAGATATATCTAGGATGATTTTCATGTTAAGCAGATTTCGAAGGTCTTGAGGTCCCCATCACTTATGTTTGATGTTGACGGTGGGCTTTATGGTCGCCTGCTCCCTGCAGTGGGGAGGGACCACAAGGCAAGAAACACTCTGCAAAGGATGTCAAGTAAAATCAGTACTGTCTTTTAATGTTTTCTGGTCTTACTCATCCCTCCCCCTTTATGGTACAGATGTTAAAGGTAAAGACAAATTCACAGAATGCTTGCTTTATTTCAAATAAATTTCTATTTTGTTAGCCAGTCTTTGAGAGGCTTTTCTTCTGCTGGATAGTTTTGTGTGCATAGCTTCTTTGTGTTATGTGGAGGAAGTAATTTTTAACAGACTTAAATTTAGGTTACTTTCGTGGAACAAGGCTGACCTCATTTAATTCTGTAGCCAAATGAAGCTGGCTTTTAATAAAATACATATGCTTAGGTGCCAAATCAAACTTGTAGCTATTGACATTCATTAAGGTGAATGGCAAGTCTTTGTTCCAGTCTTCTTTTGATATCCACAGATAAGTCATGTGGTCTAGTATTCATTTATGACTTGAATGAGCTTATTTTTCTAGTATTTAAATTTAAAAAAATAATTTCTGATCACTGGTTCAAAATTAATCTTTAGAAGGAACCTTTAATGGGCTTCCCTGGTGCCTTAGTGGGTTTCTGTGGTGGCTCAGTGGTAAAGAATCTGCCTGCAATGCCGGAGACCTAGGTTCAATCCCTGGGTCAGGAAGATCCCCTAGAGAAGGGAATGGCTACCTGCTGCAGTATTCTTGCCTGGAGAATTCCACAGACAGAGGAGCCTGGCATGCTGCAGTCCGTAGGGTGACAAAGAGTCGGATGTGACTGAGTCACTAACACTTAGTTTTCCTTAATGGAGCAAAAAATAATGAGCTTGAGACTAGAAGTCAAGCACACCGAGGTATGTGACGTGAAAGTTGCTCAGTCACGTCTGACTCTTTGCAATCCCATGGACTTTACAGTTTATGGAATTCTCCAGACCAGAATACTGGAGTGAGCAGCTGTTCCCTTCTCCAGGGGATCTTTGCAACCCAGGAATCAGAGTGGGATCTCCTGCATTGCAGGCTGATCCTTTACCAGTTGAGCTATCAGGGTATGAGTACACCGAGATTCAGGCACCAAGGTATGAATCTGTGTAATTGCTTTCCTACAGTTAGCCAAGCAGCCTTGTTCAGATTGTTTAACCTCCCTGTGCATAGGTTCCCCTCTCTGTAGAATGGGAAGATGATAATAGTGTCTACTTGTTAAGATTCTTAAAAGAATTAAATTAGATAGCACAGAGTCAGACACGACTGAGTGCACCAACCAACGAACAGTGCGCAATGAGGCTAATCAGAGTGCCTGGCTTACAGTGACTGTCATACATGTTGTTAGTTATATATCACTGTTACTATTACTATATTGTTTTTTCTAGACTAATCAAGTACATATTCGGTATCTTTGTTATTATTGCATTTTTGTTTGTTGAATAGGCCTTTCTGTTATTAGAAATAAAATAAACCATTTGCCTGCTCATGAACTTTTCTCCTTCTAAATCAAGGTAACACAAACCAGTAGGACAGTTTGAAGAATTAGCCTCATTTAGATTTCATCATTTCTGGTAAGAATGATCAGTGTGCTTTACTGCTAATCAGGCTATCCAAGGAGCCGGCACCATCAGTTATCAAAATGATAGGTGCCCATCACAGTAGAGATGCTGGGGGAAGGAAGGTGTGGGCTTTGGCATCAGAGACCACAAGTCTGTGTCCTGATGTTGCCCTTCACAGAGGATTAATGACTCTTGGGCAAGTCATTAAGCCACTTTGATTTTAGTTTTAACATCTCAATAGTGGAAATAATAGTAGTGTGTATGCTTGTTCACTCAGTCCTATCTCTTTTGCAACCCTATGGATTGTAGGCCTCCAGGTTCCTCTGTCCATGGATTTTGTAGGGAGAAATATAGGAGTGGGTTGCCATTTTCGCCTCCAAGGGATCTTCCTGAACCGGGATCCAACCCATTTCTCTTGCATCCCCTGCACTGGCAGGCAGATTCTTTACCACTGCACCATATGGGAAGCACCAAATCATAATAGAGCTTATCCCATAACGTTTTTTGTTTGTTTGTTTGTCTTTTTTGGTGAGAGTTTAAAGAGATATTGTGTCCACGGTACTGAGGAGAATGTCTGATATATGATAAGTGCCTGATGCATGTTGCCTCAACCAAAGCAAACATGACAACAGCAAAAATGATGGTCATGGCTCAGAGCAGGGAGATGTGCCATCAGTGGAGCCAAGGTGTGGGTTAAGCCTAAAAGAATGAGTCGGATTGGAATGGTATGGAAGAATACAAAGAGTGTCACTGGCATCGTGGAGACCATAGCCAGAACTGATAAGGTGAAAGAAAGGCAAGCATAGAAGTTTCCAATAGCAGGTGATATGAGGTCTTTATATTTAAGAAGACTTTGCATGCCAGGCTTTAATCTTTCTGTTCAGTTTAAACTTTAACCAGAAGGATCATCATTTCTGAACCATATCCAGGTTTTCTGAATCAGGAAATCTCAGATAGCATATAGGGATCAGCATTTATTACAAGGCATACAGAAGGCTCTCTTGCAGGTGGTTTACAGACCACAATTTGAGGATTCTGCATTAATAAAGTGGTGAATCACTGAAGGCAATCGAGAAGGGAGAGATTACCTTTATAGTGATAACTCTGCCTCATAGTTGCCCTTAAAACTGTACCCTTGGCTTAGGAGACATGTTAAAGAATGGATATAGTACCTAAATTATAAGGAATCCAAATGAAGACTGTTCTGGAAAAAATGTACATTTGAAGCCATAAGCACAAGCAAATAAAGTTTACCTAAGGGAGGAATTTGAATGTCAGGATTAAAGGTTCTACTTAAATGTTTTTATGAAAATACAGTGGTGACTAATATGCATCATCGAATTTTAGCTCAAGTAATTTGAAGCCCAGTGGGTTGCTTAAGGACACAAATGTAAGGACAAATATCTAAATCTCAAATTAGAGGTTTTGGGCTTGAGATCTAAACTCAGAGGTGACCTAATCCTCCACCTGCCTCGGCTTCCTCAGTGTCTAATGAAGATAAGAATCTCCGCTTTGTACAGGTGCCCCCACAGAGATGTTGTGAAGAATGGATGATGATGTACCAAAACATGGTGGTCCAACTTTGCTACGTTTATGATAATGAAATTTCTCCAAGTGTTGTGATAAAGGAACAAAGTGGGGTGAAGTCTTAAATGAAGAGAAACCCAAACTTGAGAGTGGAGGCAGGGAATCAGGAATGACTTCATAGAGGAGGCAGCATCACAGTGAGTCTTGGAGGATGGATTCCCTGTGATGGAGGTTAATGGGAAGGGTGTGGGCCTTTCAGGTGGCCAAGGAAACAGTATAAACAGATGACTGAAGCTCAGGAAGACAGGGGCTTTGAGAGTTATTAGAAGTGAATGTACTTTACTAGGAAGAAATAGTTAGAGTATACGGGGGAAATATGGTCTCAAGAGTCTGACTTTGATGAATATAAGCTTGTTGTTAGGCTTTTCATGTGACACAGTGGTAAAGAGTCTGCCTGCCAATGCAGGAGATGCAAGAGACTCAGGTTGATCCCTGGGTCAGGAAGATCCACTGGAGGAGGAACTGGCAACCCACTTCAGTATTCTTGCCTGGGAAATTTCATGGGCAGAGGAGTCTGAAGGCCTACAGTCCAGGGGGTCTCAAAGAGTAAGACATGACTGAGCTCTCACTGAGGAACAAGTTTGTTACTATTATTTGCTAAGTCATGTCAAACTCTTTTGTGACCCCATGGACTGTAGCCCACCAGGCTCCTCTGTCCATGGAATTTTCCAGGCAAGAATATCAGAGAGGGTTGCCATTTCCTTCTCCAAGGGATCTTCCTGACCCAGCGATTGAAGCTGTGTGTCCTGCATTGGCAGGTGAATTCTTTACCACTGAGCCACTGGGAAACCCAAATAATAAGGTACCATACTCCCCACTATGTGTTTTGGCAAGTAGAATGTCTTTTTTCAACTGCATATCATTCAAGATAGGGCAATTAATTTATTTTAGCATGGATATTTCCTTAATTCTGTGAAAACTAAATACACCTTAATGGTGCACACTCTCTTATCTAGGATGACTAGCTGTTCGATTTGCTTGGGTCTAAGAAGTTTTCTCATGACATGCAAACTTCAGTGCTAAAACTGGGTACAGTCAGTTTCAGGCAAACTGGAATGGTTGGTCATCCTAACACTCGCTTTCAGCACATTACACCCACAAAAGCTCTATGTTGGGTCCAGTAAGGAGTTGCTTGTTGGAAAGTTGCTTCTGATTAGAAGTAAGGTAGAGTTTAATTTTTGGAAGGTTTTAACTTTTGAGACAAGGATATTTTATTTAATTCCCTAGGAATCGTGACACCATCAAATGTTTCTGAACTTGGGAATGACATCATTACAGCTACACACTAGAACACTGATTTGGCAGCAGTATAAGTGATGGAATTGTAGTATGAAAGAATTTCTTAGCAATTGGTATGGGTCTTGTGGAAAAGCCCAGATGAAATAATTACCATACTGTGTATAGATTCTGAGCCAGACAGAGTCATCTTTTTGAAGACGCCAAGAAAATGACTTCAGTACACTATTGTCAAATTGTCAAATCTGGGAATTCAGTGCAACAACAATTACAGAGTGAAGAAGTAAGATGACTAATCTAGTAAATCATTTTGGAGAAGAAAGTACCAGAAGAGATACATTTGACTTTTATGCTGGTAGTGGAAATCAATCTTACTCATTTTTAAGTGTCTTCGCTACAGAACAGTTGTTACTTTTCAAAAATCCTGGTCACAAGTTAAAATAAATTACCAGTATCTTAGGTTGATTTTTCCCCAAAGCAGATCTTGAGGTGGGGATGAGGAGAATGAAAGGATTTTATTTGGCATGTGATTCCAGGAGAGAGTTAGTGAGAAAAGAAGAGAAAGAAGCTCAGAAGGGTAACATCAGAGAGGTTATTTCTGTGGACATGTGGAGCTGTGACTCCTAAACATCATTATAGCATATGCTTTAGGGTTAATCTCATGTGAATGGCAAAAAAAACTCATGTAATTATTTTCCAGCTCCCCTTGGCTATTGGCTTATAGTTGTTTTCAGAAGCATTAATTCCGCCTGGTGCCTATGATGCCTCACTATTTCATTGCTCATTGATGGGAAATCCAATTGCTACAATTTATGCCAATTTCACTGAGTTCTTCCTCTTGCCCATGGGGTTTGCCAGAAGTCCCCAGGAATTAGGGATTTTGCTTCTACCACAAACAGCCCAACTCTTGGCCCCTCTCTGGGAACCTCTAAAGCATGTGTTCTATCCTCAGTTCCCAGCGCTTTCCAGCAGAATTGGGTTGAAGTTACCCAGAGTGGAGATTTGTTTGATATTGTGTCTTCATAGGCTCACTTCCATTCTTTGTCTCACTCCCCCACCTTTCTAGCTGTGCTTGGTAAGATTACATCCAAAATTAAATACCTGTACTGGAATCTTTATCCTAAGATCCATTCCTGGATAATCCCAGGCAAAGAAACATTCACCATTCCTTTTCATGTTTAATACAAATGAAATATTTGTTTCCAAAACTAGTTATAGGAAGATGACATTTTATCCCTTTCTCAGGGCAATTGTTAAAGAAAAAGGTATCAATCATTTGCTAAGTATTGTTTCAGGTATAGTCTGACTGGTGTAATTTGGAAAACACTGGACAATTTTGCATGGCTCTGCTAATCCTTTCCTCTACTATTTCATTTTAATAATGACCAGATCCCAGCTGGGGGAAAGAGGAAGAAGGGGATATGTATATTCAAATGCTAAAATGCCTTCATAGTTTATAACAGGAAATTAATAACAAAGCATCTTAATTTCAGTCTTATTCCATACAAAAAACAAATGTCGATCCTAAAACCAAAAGATGAAGAAATTGTACTTTAAAGAGAAATATAAAGCTCTGGGGTTGTATAATTACCTCATCACTCACCTGCTTAATAACTATAGTTATCATTTCAAAAAGGAAATAGATATTCAATGATTTTACTGAATGTTAAAGAATATAGCATACTACACAAGAGCTCATTTTTAATTGAAGAATGTCAGTGTGCAATAGAAAATAACAGATTATTGTCACCAGGCCCTTACTCTATGTTTTAATATCATTATGTTACCATATTTTCAGGACACATTGTTTCAGAAAATTAGTCTCAGGTTTCCATACTTTATGAGACAATGATTTCATTAGCCATGGAATGTCTATTTTTGTTACTGTTAAGGGAAGCTCAAGAACTTCAAATCATAATTGAAATAGTTAATTGACGTTGTACCTTAGCAACAAACTTTGATACAAGCAGACTAATCCTTTTGCTTAAAATTTTGTGACTTCAAACTTTTTAACTTGCTGTCAGCAGATGACCTTGCTTTAAATATGTATTTTCCTCCAAAGCTTTAAATACATATACGTATGTGAGATATGTGTTTCATAGACCATGGCCAAAACTTGGTTTCTTCTGAACTGTCTCCATGGACCAAGTGGATCTGACATCACTGAAATTACTGGTATTTTGTGACTTACAAGTCTTTTTTTTAACTTGAAAAACAGCTCAATTTATGCTTAGGTTGTTAGCAGCAATTAGCTTTGTTGTCATTTCAAAGCAACAGACACTGAAAGAAAAAACAGAAATTCCATGATGGTCCAGTTGTTAGGACTCCATGCTTTCACTACAGGATCCCTGGGTTCGATGCCTAGTCAGGGAACTAATCCTGCAAACTCAGGAGAAAACAAAAAAACAAAAACAACAGACCCCAGGTTTTACATGTGCTCTTTCTCCCAACCTCCTCATCACTGTTTGAGCCTTTCCACTTTCATTCACAGTCTCTGTCAGAAGATTATAGCCCTCAGATAACCAGCATAGCAACAATTGTTTCTCTGATAAATTGCTAAGATTATACAGCAAAGTTTCTCATTCCTTTTCTTATCAGTGTGTAACTGTTTTCCATCCAGGTTCATAAAACACTGAGGGTGTAGTGGACAATGTATAAGCTGTGGAGTCACAGAGACTTCGGTTGAAGTCCTTGCATCACTGTTTACTCTTTGGATAGCCTTACCTAAGTTAGTCTATACCTCTGAGCCTCATTTACACAAGGGCCATAGAAATATATCTTATAAAGGCTGTTATTATAATTAGAAAGGACATGCACAGAGTGGATCTCTAGATGCAAGTGCTCAAGAAAAGTCAAAACTGAAAATGTGGCAAAAAGGTGTTTCTAGTTTAAAGGTCAGGGTAGATTACTGCACTCTGAACCAAACAACATCTAGATAAATACACAGTTGCTACACCTGAATTTGCTGGTCAGTGCATCTTTTCCACCGGAGTATATGCTGAATTATTACTCTCTGTTGGTCACCGTGGTGTGTTTGGGAGGGTGAAATTTAGCGTAAAGCAATGCCCTCTGCTCTGAAGTCAGTGTCTTGCTGGAGTGGAAATTGAGATTAAGGAATATTAACTCTCCTTGGTCTAGACAGCATAATTTTAAATTTATTTAATATATAGCATTTGGATACATGTTGTTATTCCCCTCTTCTGTTCCATGGAAGTGAAATAGCATGGTCATATGTAATTCCATTGAAGACTTTTAGTTTATGTAACTACTGAAATCAGTTTGATTATATTCTTTGCAGCCAAAGATGGAGAAGCTCTTTACAGTCAGCAAAAACAAGACCAGGAGCTGACTGTGGCTTAGATCAATAATTCCTTATTGCCAAATTCAGACTGAAATTGAAGAAAGTGGAGAAAAAAACTAGACCATTCAGGTATGACCTAAATCAAATCCCTTATGTTATACAGTGGAAGTGAGAAATAGATTTAAAGGACAAGATGTGATAGAATATCTGATGAACTATGGATGGAGGTTCGTGACATTGTACAGGAGACAGGGATCAAGACCATCCCCAAGAAAAAAATTGCAAAAAAGCAAAATGGCTGTCTGAGGCCTTACAAATAGCTGTGAAAAGATAGGAAGTGAAAGCAAAGGAGAAAAGGAAAGATATTCTTATTTGAATGCAAAGTTCCAAAGAATAGCAAGGAGAGATAAGAAAGCCTTCCTCAGAGATCAATGCAAAGAAACAGAGGAAAACAATAGAATGGGAAAGGCTAGAGATCTCTTCAAGAATATTAGAGATACCAAGGGAAAATTTCATGCAAAGATGGGCTCAGTAAAGGACATAAATTATAGGGACCTAACAGAAGCAGAAGATATTAAGAGGTGGCAAGAATACACAGAAGAATTGTACAAAAAAAGATCTTCAAGACTCAGATAATCACGATGGTGTGATCACTCACCTAGAGCCAGATATTCTGGAATGGGAAGTCAGTGTGCCTTAGGAAGCATCATTATGAACAAAGCTAGTGGAGGTGATGGAATTCCAGTTGAGCTATTTCAAATCCTGAAAGATGATGCTGTGAAAGTGCTGCACTCGATATGCCAGCAAATTTGGAAAACTCAGCAGTGGCCACAGGAATGGAAAAGGTCAGTTTTCATTCCAATTTCAAAGAAAGGCAATGCCAAAGAATGCTCAAACTACTGCACAATTGCACTCATCTCACAAGCTAGTAAAGTAATATTTAAAATTCTCCAAGCCAGGCTTCAGCAATATGTGAACTGTGAACTTCTAGATGTTCAAGCTAGTTTTAGAAAAGGCAGAGGAACCAGAGATCAAATGGCCAACATCTGTTGGATCAGCAAAAAAGCAAGAGAGTTCCAGAAAAACATCTATTTCTGCTTTATTGGCTATGCCAAAGCATTTGACTGTGTGAATCACAATAAACTGTGGAAAATTCTGAAAGAGATGGGCATACCAGACCACCTGACCTGTATCTTGAGAAATCTGTATGCAGATAAGGAAGCAACAGTTAGAAGTGGATATGCAAAAACAGACTGGTTCCAAATAGGAAAAGGAGTACATCAAGGCTGTGTATTGTCACCCTGTTTATTTACCTTATATGCAGAGTACATCATGAGAAATGCTGGGCTGGAGGAAGCACAAGCTGGAATCAAGATTGCTGGGAGAAATATCATAACCTCAGATATGCAGATGACACCACCCTTATGGCAGAAAGTGAAGAACTAAAGAGCCTCTTGATGAAAGTGAAAGAGGAGAGTGAAAATGTTGGCTTAAAGCTCAACACTCAGAAAACTAAGATCATGGCATCAGGGCTCATCATGTCATGGCAAATAGATGGGGAAACAGTGGAAACAGTGGCTGACTTTATTTTTCTGGGCTCCAAAATCACTGCAGATGGTGATTGCAGCCATGAAATCAAAAGACGCTTACTCCTTGGAAAGAAAGTTGTGACCAACCTAGATAGCATATTAAAAAGCAGAGACATTACTTTGCCAACAAAGGTCCATCTAGTCAAGGCTATTGTTTCTCCAGTAGTCATGTATGGATGTGAGAGTTGGACTATATAGAAAGCTGAGTACCAAAGAATTGATGCTTTTGAACTGTGGTGTTGGAGAAGACTCTTGAGAGTCCCTTGGACTGCAAGGAGATCCAATCAGTCCATCCTAAAGGAGATCAGTCCTGGGTGTTCATTGGAAGGACTGATGTTCAAGCTGAAACTCCAGTACTTTGGCCACCTGATGCAAAGAGCTGACTCATTGGAAAAGACCCTGATGCTGGGAAAGATTGAGGGCAGAAGGAATGGGGACAACAGAGTATGAGATGGCTGGATGGCATCATCAACTTGAAGGCCATGGGTTTGGGTGGACTCTGGGAGTTGGTGATGGACAGGGAGGCCTGGCGTGCTGTGATTCATGGGGTTGCAAAGAGTCAGACATGACTGAAGGACTGAGCTGAACTGAACCAGTCTAAAGCAAGCAGATATAGAAACGGGTTAGAATACTTGAAAACCAAGGTAGTCATGAAACAAAGACATATGATAGATTCACAAAAATCAAGGAGAGAACTCAAGCCTAAAACAAATGAATACCATCAAACCCACAAAAGGAAAAATAAAAAGAGGAAGAAATGGAGAAGAGATACAAAATCAACTGGAAAGCAAGGTTTAAAACTGATAATAGATACACACTTATCAATAGTTACCTTAAATGTCAATGGACTAAATACTCTGATCAAAAGACATAGAGTGGGGACATCCCTGATGGTTCAGTGGTTAAAATTCTGGGCTTCCCGTGCAGGGGGCAAGTGTTCCATTCCTGGTTGGAGAACTAAGATCCCACTTGCTGCATGGTGCAGCCAAAAAGCAAAAACAATTTTAAAGAGTCATAGAGTGGCAGACTGGATAATAAAACAAGAGCCTACGAAATGTTGCCCACAAGAGACCCACTTTATGGTGAAGGACAAATATAGACTGAAAATGAAGGGATAAAGTTATTTCATGCAAATGTGAAAATCCAAATAATTTTGCTGCACATCTGAAACTAACACGACATTGTAAATCAACTGTATTGCAATAAAAAAAAGTTTAAGCGTGTTCTCAATCTGATTGTGAAGGATGAAAGTAATGAACGATATGCATCTACATTTTAATACAACTTTATACATGTATAAAATTAAATGTTTACTTCCCACTAATGACTTAATTCAGCATAGTTGAAACAAAGAAGCCTGTGCCATGCAGATCCAAGTATGATGATTTGTAATCGTTCCTACAAAACAGAGCTCTTAAAGCCGATTTATCTTTAGTTATACACAAAAGGACGCTGCTGGAAAATTCAGCCTTACAACTCTGATCAAATTCAAAGTGAGCAAAGTCAGTCTACTGGGAAAAAAAATACAGCTTTTGTTGGATATACATTATCTTTAATGTAGGTACTTATTTGCCTAGGGGAGTCCCAATTTTGTAGCTCTAAGATACTCATTGTATGTCTTCAATTAGCTTAATCATTTATTCTCTTGAGCATCTCACTGCTAACAATTCTCTTATCAGAACTTGGCAATGTGGGTGAGGAAGTGCCTTTTTTTTTTTTTTGGCTGCACTGGGTCTTACTTGAAGCTTGTGAGATCTAGCTCCCTGACCAGGGCTGGAACCTGGGCCCCCTTCACTGGAAGTCTCAGCCACTCACCCACCAGGGAAGGCCTGAAATGAATATTTCTGCCTCAATTTTTAGTCAGGCAAGTTCTGACACAAACCTTGACAATTTTATTTAAGTTAACAGAAGGTTAACACTCTCCGTGGTCTTACCGCAGAGCTTCTCAGGTGGTGCTGGTGGTAAAAAAAACTCCTCTGCCAATGCAGGAGATTGAAGAGACAAGGATTCAATCCCTGATCCCATGGACAGAGGAGCCTTGCAGGCTACAGTCCATGGGTTCACAAAAAGTCAGACACGACTGAGAGACTGATACCCACTTTCAGCTAATGTGACAATGAACTATGCAGGACAACTCATTGCTTCTTTAATGCCAGCAGTCCTAAGCCAGTATTTTGGAAAGCAGCTTCTTGGATGGAAATCATCTGCACATATTACACTGTATAACTCTATGGTGCATAACTTCCTGTTCTGTGCTTAGTCGCTCAGTAGTGTCCGACTCTTTGTGACCCCATGGACTGTAGTCCGCCAGGCTTCTCTGTCCATGGGGATTCTCCAAGCAAGAATGCTGGATTGGGTTGCCATATCCTCCTCCAGGGGATCTTCCCAACCTAGGGATCAAACCCAGATCTCCCACATTGCAGGCAAATTCTTTACTTACATTGACCCAATTTGCTGGAGCCCCGCGATTCCATTATATCATTTTGGCACTGTACTCTGATGACTGAAACTCTCCCAGAAATCCTCTGATTTGAAACTCTTTCCCAGTTCTTTGCTAGTTGGTCCATTGGTGTCTTTTTTTTTGTTTTTATAGGTGGTTCTATTATCAACCCAGGTCTGGTTGCTTGCCATTCAAAAGCCGATAAAGAGGTCAAGTTGGTGGAAAGGAAAGTTTGCTTTATATTGGATGCATGCAATTGGGGGAAGGTAGGTGTGGGGTGGACTCCTGTCCAAAGGCTGACTCCCCCACTTCACCCTTAATAATCAGGGGGCAAGAACTTTTACAGACAGAGAGAAAGGGCTACATGCAGAAACAATACAATCAGCTCTGACAGTCATCTTGAAATTGGTCATCAGTGGTCTGACCAGTGTCATCTTGATTGTTTTAGGCACAATTAATCTTCAGTTTCAAGGCCAGTTTGTTTCCATTTCCTGAGACCAGTTCTCAGAATTGAGGCAGCACATGTCATGGCTATGATCTGGTCATCATGCAGTTAACTTCTTCTGGTGGGAGTTTCAGGATCTATATGACAGCTAACAGGGTATGCCTAAGAATATTATCTATTGACCTTGATAAGCAGCTAAAGATCCTTGAATATGCTTAGTGATCAAACTCTTATTATTTGGTCTCCTTTGACCGTTTTCCTTTGTTTCTATATTTTTAAACTTATCTAATTAAACTTATTCTTTAGCTAAAGCTTTTCCACAGACAAAAAGGAGGTTACGGACTTTTGCAGCAAAGACTGTAGGGTCCTGCTCTGTTTCACTTCTGTTCCTATGTTATCTGGAGGACCTAAATTTCTTCCTGAAGACACTCTTAGTGTTTGCAAAGGAAGTCTCTTTTTAGGGTTCTATCACTGTCTACTCTTCTTATATCCTTACCATTCCAAAAAAAAAAAAAATGCACAGGAAATAATCCCCATTCCTTTCTATTCATTATTTGTTCTCAGTCTCAAGTTTGGTCCCCTTGAACCACGCCTGCCTGCACCCCTTTGTTGTTCAGTCATTCAGTCATATCAGACTCCTTGCAATCCCACTGACTACAGCATGACAGGCTTCCCTGTCCTTCACCATCTCCTGGAGTTTGCTCAAACTCATGTCCATAGAGTTAATGATCCCATCCAAGCATGTCATCCTCTGTCACCTCCTTCTCGTCCTGCCCTCAATCTTACCCAGCATCAGAGTCTTTTCCAGTGAGTCAGCTCTTCCCATCAGGTGGTCAAAGTATTGGAGCTTCAGCATCAGTCCTTCCAATTAACACTCAGAGTTGATTTCTTTTAGAATTGACTGGTTTGATCTCTTTGCACTCCAAGGGACTCTCAAGAGTCTTCGCTAGCACCACAGTTCAAAAGCATCAATTCTTCAGCACTCAGCCTTCATTATAGTCCAACTCTCACATCCATACATGACTACTGGGAAAACCACAGCTTTGACTAGACCAAATTTGTTGGCAAAGTAATGTTTCTGCTTTTTAATATGTTGTCTGGGTTGGTCATAGCTTTTCTTCCAAAGAGCAAGCATCTTTTAATTTCATGGCTGCAGTCACCCTCTGCAGTGATTTTGGAACCCAAAACAATAAAGCCTATTACTGTTTCCTTTCCCATCTATTTGCCATGAAATAAGGGGACCAGATGCTATGATCTTAGTTTTCTGAATGTTTATTTTTAAGCCAGCTTTTCTATTCTCCTCTCTCACCTTCACTAAGAGGTTCTTTAGTGCCTCTTCCTGTTCTGCCATAAGGGTGGTGTCAGCTGCATATCTGAAGTTATTGATATTTCTCCTGGAAATCTTGATTCCAGCTTATGATTCATCCAGCCTGTTATTTCACATGATGTACTCTGCATATAAGTTAAATAAGCAGGGTGACAATATACAGCCTTGATGTAGTCCTGTCCCAATTTTGAACCATTCTGTCACTCCATGTCTGGTTCTAACTGTTGCTTCTTGACCTGCATACAGGTTTCTTAGGAGACAGATAAGGTGGTCTGGTATTCCCACCTTTTAAAGAATTTTCCAGTTTGTTGTGATCCACGCAGTCAAAGGCTTTGGCATAGTCAATGAAGCAAAAGTAGATACTTTTCTGGATTTCCCTTGCTTTTTATATGGATACTGGCAATTTTCCTACACCCCTACTGTGAAACTGCTACTTTCTGCAGCTATTCTGGAGGGTTTATCCTGGTATAAGACCTATAACAAGATTTTAAAAGGTGATAAGTCATGTTAGGATAGTAAATTATAAGCAATTTTTCCCAAATTCTTTAACATTGTTTTTACTTATGTTAAAAGAAACAAAACAAAAAAACTTTTATACTTTGCAATATAGTAGAGAGGTTAATGCAGGGGATTTGCTGTGTGGCTCAAGATAGAACCCAAATCAACCTACTTAGTCCTGTGACCTTGGAAATGTTACTCACCTACTATGTTCCTCAATTTTATCATTTTTCACAGGGGAGATGGAAGGATCAATGAAGATTAACATAATGACTGGCACAAATTAAAACTACAAATAGTATATGTTTTATCATTATAGTCCATAATCCTCTATCTGCAATTTTAAAAGCCCCAAAGATCTGAATACTGAAATATTTTCAAAAGTTTTGTGCTAAAACTTATTGGAAAAAAAAAGTTGACCTGAACAGAGTTGAAGTTACACTTTATTTCATTTTAATATTCATTCATTTTTATGTGGAAATATTACCATTGTTGATGTGGAGGTTCTGCTATATACACAGATTATGTTTCTAAAATCGAAGAAGTTCTGAATTCTGAAATATGTATGATCTCAAGGATTTCATAAGAAAGCCCAAGATATGGCATCACCATTTCTTTCATTCACTCAGATTTTGCTTGCTATTCTTAATAATCCCCAGAACGTCATAGAAATCATTGCTGGGATTTGTTAAAGGTCAGTGCTTATACACTGGCACATTCCCCTTTTCCAAAGATCCTGAGAACATTTGAAATAAGAATGAGATCTCTTCTGCACTTTTGCTGGCATTCATGTCATAAGATTTTCATAAAAGTCATTTAATGAAACAAGAAGGCATTGTCGGAAGTATGAAAACTGAATTGCTTCATGCTGCAAAAATTCTAATTTTTGAATGTCCTTTGCCTCATTTCAAAGTACGTGCTTTGGGCCCCATGGGACACTCAACTAACAGCATCGAAGGGGCACCATGAGGCAAGGGGAGGGGATGGGTGGTGGCTGACCTTGCGGCATGTAGCCCACCCACTTCCAAGATCCAGCTAGAAGCTTGTTAACTGCATCAACTTGAATATACATTATTGGAGCTGTAATTACCACTGCCTCATTTATAATATTTGAAAAGGTGGAGTATTTTCTGGTCTCCCTTACACACTGGTCTCTTTTGGGAAGTCTTATGAAGCAAGATCCCCAAACATGTAATTCAGGAGCTTTCAGCAGCCGCAGACGACAGACTATAGTGTAAATTGCCCTCAGCTCCATGAGTTATTTAAAGCATGCCATGAAAACCACAACTCCTTTCCTTCTCTGGCTGCTGTTTTTGTTTGTTTCTTCTTCACCACTTTCTTTGGGTCTCTCCCTTTTATATGCTGTGCTTCTTGTCTTGTGTATGGTCAAGAGGTCACTGCCCTTCATTCATGTAACCCTGACAGGAAGATGTATTGGTTCAGTATCTGCTGCATAACAGATTACTCCAAAATTTAGTGGTTTGAAACAACAAATATTTTTTGGGGGTGGGGGGTTCTGACTCAGGCTCTCTCATGAGACCTCAGTCAAGATGTCAAGTGGGTTTGCAATCAGCTAAAGTCTTGACTGAGGCTAGAGCATCAGCTTCCAAACATTCATGTGGCTACTAGTCGGAGGTCTTAGTTCATCTCCATGCGGGCTTCTCAGTAAGCACTAATTTGGGCTTCCTTACAGCGTGGGGGCTGGGTTAAAGGAGCAAGCATGATGAGTGATAGGATCATAAAAGCATATCATCTTTGACGAGCTGTCATCAAAAGCCACACCATATCACATCCGCTGCATTCTTTTGGTCAAGTCAGTTGAGAGAATGGGGAATAAACTTTTCTTCTTAATGGGGAGTGACAGATTTCTGCAAGAGAATGCAGAAATGTGGAAATGTTGCTGTAGCAAAATTTTTATAAAATATTATTTGTCACATTATGGATTTTCTCAGTCTTAGAGTGCTCAGACAACACAAGATTTTTGGAGGTACATTCAGGACTGAACTGGAGGAAGAAAGAAGTACTAGAGAGAGAAGGATCACGGCAGGCTTTGCACTGACTGTAAATGTAAATGGCTGGGGCTTTCTCCTTGTTCCATTTTAGCCACCATGTTATGAAAATTTATTCCCATTTGATTAGGCTGACTGACGACACAATCATGTAAATTTGAGAAATATATCTTGGTTTTCTTACTTATAATTTCTTTACCCCTATTTTCTAGGTAGATAATTAGAAGTTAGGTGTTGACATCATCATTCTTTATTACTCAGATGGAATGGCCTGAAATTTATCTTAAAAAGTAATTTTTTCCAATGCTGATAGCTGATTAGAAATGAATGATATGAGATCATAGCCTATCCTTTTTTCAAAACTCTGATTTTTAAATATAAGCAAAATAGAGGTCAATTACAGAAATAATGTTAATGCATGAGAAATTATAGACAAATAATATAAAATGAACTCCATATCTCATTTTAGGATGAGATACACTATGTATATCTATGTACATAAAGGATATACTTTGACAATGTGACTTAAATCCATCGGAAGCATGATTTTTAAAAAAAAAAAAAATCCATTGAGAGAAATGGTCCCTCTTTAATCTTACTCTTTTCTTCTCAGATTAGGGCTAGGTGTGAAGTTCCATTTCCATTTAACTAGTTCTGTCCTAAAATGAAAGGCTCTTTCTGCAAGCCTTGGGGGTTATGTGCTTTAAATTTGGCTGATTAAATTAAAAACTCACTTTGAAGAGATCTTGTTTACCTGGAGGACAAGGCAAGAGAGGGAATAGGAAGAATCCATATCGCTATCATATTAATCAAACTGTCTCGTTAGGATGTCCATATTGCTGGTGGTTAATTCTGTCCTTGATTGACAAAAGCTTCACTAACACTTCTTTATATAGCCTTTGCTACCTATCATCCGAAACTCTCACTGATTTATTCTGTGCATATGTAATTTGTGTCTATATAAAGCAACATGAACAAGGTACACAGCCAACACAGAAACTGCTTGAGTTTTAAGTTGTTCAGGGAACTGTGTAAAAATATATACTAACCTAAGAAAGAAAACCAACTAAAAGAGTGGAAGGGAAATCCCCTCATACAGAAATAGTGGAATCTTTACCATTTAGAAACTTCTCGATTGTTTACTAAAGAATTTCTAAAACCATGGTTAAAAATTACTCTCCTAGCAAGTGCATTACTTTAGGACCAAGAACAGTTGAACATCAGCTTCTGTGGCTTCTACTTAAATCCTCTGACTGGATGTTGAAACATCTTCTTGCTGCTGCCTGCTACATGAAGTCTATCTTCCTATTCCCATCTTTGAAGCCCTCCTAATGGCATGGCCATGCCCTCAACCCTGGGACATCTGATTTCTATACACTTCCCAGTCCATGAAGTCCTTTAGTCCTTTTCAGGATGAATTTCTTGCTTTTGTCTCATAGGCTAGTCTTCAGGCTTCAGTTCATGCTGTTGCTTCTTTGTTCTTAGAGGCAATACAACATTTATTGAGTGTATACTATGTACCATGACTACCAGATGAAAGAAAGATCTTAATGGTTGGGTTAATAAGCTTTCACTTTTGAAGATACAAGTGTCTTAGTTTGGGTTATATTAAGAGCCGGTTTTTTAAAATATTAGCATTCTTTGTTTTCATCAGATTGACTACAATATAAAATTAATATTAACCACACCTTATAGGTCTATACTACTTATACAATTTTAAAAGAAGATACTCCTATTATTTTTTGATTCTCTGCAGCTCTTATTCCTATATTTTTCTTTCTGTATTGTGGATTAATACATTAAAACTCATACAATGTATCAAAGAATTGCAATATAAGAAGTATACTCTGCAGGTAGGACAACAACTGATATGCCATGATGACTAGCTGCATCCTCTTTCTGCTAAGCCACACCTTTTTATTTCTCACACAGCTCCTCTGTCCATGGAATTCTCTGGGCAAGAATATTGGAGTGGGTAGCCTGTCCCTTCTCCATTTAATTTAATAGTTAACTAAAATCACTGCACTAAAATAGAGGAAGTTGGTCCTAAAAGGGGAGAAAATAATTTCAGATCTTGGTACAGTGTTAGAGATTACAACACATCTGAGTAGAGGGCTCTGTGTAATTGATGACAGTTTAAGACCAGAAGTATTTGGTGGTCCAGGAACAAGGTACCAGACCAACCTTATCTATTAAAAATGTTGCTTACGGTCAGCCCTGCATTTCAATGACAAAAATGGAAGCTTTCCCTTTTCTACTTCCTTTAATTTTTAAAATTAGCTATGATATTTCCTGCTCCTAGGTCCCCAAACTCAAGGCCAACAATATTTGTAGTTCTAATTTTCTATAACTGATAGATTAAATTAACCTTTTGGATCAATATAGGGACACAATCACGATGTATAATCTTGGTTCTATGTAACAATTCATTTCTAGGTTCTGATGATCCATTCTAATGTGAACTGTTCTTTCTGTTTCCTGTGTAATCCCATTCTGTTCTTAATTAAGAGATAAATTTACAAATTCTTAAAACTGGACTTAACATTAAGTGGACTTAAAATTCTTTAGTTTTCTGATTTAATTCTTAACTTTGGATATTCTTTTATTGTCTTCCTGCCTGGTAAAAGAAGGAATAAGGGAAAAGAAATGACTGTGGTAAGGTTAGGAGTACTTTATACCAAATAATTCTGGTTCTTCCCTTACACATTTCAGGATTGCACTTTTTTTTTTCAGTAGACTTTCATTTTTGTTTTATAACAATATTATGTTAGCATTATGAGACTGTATTATGGGTTGTAAAATTTGAAGAGAAGATTATAATCAACTAGAATTTCAATTTAAAAGGATCAGTTTGCTTTATGCCATTAACCTCTTTCTCTTAATATCCCACCAGAAAGTTCACTCTGAAATTCTATATTAATACTATTAAATAATATTTTAGAAACTAATAGTATAAAAAATACCATTGACCTTGAAAAATGCAGATCTTAGGGATGCTGACCGACCACCCAATCAAAAATCTAAAAATCTGGGAATAATTTATAGTTAGTCCTCTATACCTGTGTTTCTGTATCCATGGATTCAGCCGACTATTGGATTGTATAATACTCGACCTATTTACTGAAAAACATAAGTAGACCTGCACTAAAGTTCAAATCCACATCATTCAAGGGTCCACTCCTACAGTATATTTAACAATGAGTATCATCTCGAAAGAAAATATTTGTTAAAGATCTCAATTATCATAGTAGGATTGTACTCCTTTTTTTCTTTGACGTTAGCTATGGTCATGTGATTTGCTTTGGATGGTGAAATAAGTAGTAGTGAGATCTGAGTGGAAGTCTGGAGAGCTGTTCTGTGATTTGCCATGTTATTTCCTTTTGTCAGGGAGACTGCCAAGGCCCTAGGGTGGGACTGCTCCATCAAGCCTCATCACCAATCTCCAAAGAACATACAACATGAGGGAGAAATTAACTTTAGCTGTGTTATGCCCCTGAGATGGGAGGTGGGGGTGATTTGTTGTTGACGTGAACTCAGTCTGTCTTGTCTAAATTGTACATTGTCAAAATTATAAAACTAACTAAAGAAACAGTCATCAAACTTGATAGCCTGATAGAGAACAAAATAAATAGCAAAAGGCACAAAATTCACCTTGGTAATGAGAACCATAAAACCCTTCAATGTTATCTTCGTGGGGTTAGAAGTAGTTCAGTGCTGTATGGTCAGTTAAAGAAAGCTAGGTGAAGAGACTTCACTGATATTTTGTTGCATATCAGTTTCTGTGGCAGAGATGTAAATATTCTTTTGAAATCAGAGTGAGATATTGCTTTATTTATTTATTTTTTTACTTAATATGTGAATCAATGTGCCAAACAAACTGCCCTGTCTTTTAAAATACGTTCCTAGAAGGCTTTAGAATCTCTGCACTGTTATACCCTGGGTATGCTAATCTGGGGTGTAGACAAAACTGTAGTCTACTGAGGGTGAATGATACACAGAGATTCACATAACCCTCAAAGTCCCACCCCCCTTTTTTTTTGCTCCTATTTTCCAGCCATGCAAATATAAAGATGGTGATGAGGTTAAAGGAAGGAAATGTTGATTAATCACCACAGTTAAAGATTCATGACTTCGACCTGAATATTAACCACATCAAATTCTACTGATTTGAAAGGTGAAAACTCTGTCATTGTCAATCATCGAATGTCAGATGTCTAAAATTGCTTGATGTTATGAGTTTTTTAGCTTAATGAGAATCCTTTGCCTTCTTTTTAACCTCTATTTTGGGAAGTAGCAACAGAATACATTTCAAAATGAAACTTATATTTATATTGATGCATTGCCATCTTCTAGTCTTGTTCTGTTTTTTTAACTTTAGACAAACTAGTTAAACTCTTCAGCTTCAGTTTTCTCATCTGTGCAGATAAAACCCACTTCAAAAGGGATAAGGTATTCAACACACCAAATCTACTTTTCACCACATAGCAGACATAAAAATGTCTTTTTTTTTTCTTCTCAGCCCCAAACATATTCTGATATTATTTAAATTGCACTTAAAGTTTAAAAGAAACACAGAAATCACATTTTAAAAATACGATGGCTATGGATTTTGAATTGTTAACATATCTTATTCTAATATATTTAAATTTGTTTCTTAACATTTCTAAATGTTAGACTATGCCTGTCTTTTGAGCAGAAGGAAAATAGCTAACTTGACATCAAAGCAAATTAAATGCAAGTGGATAAATTGTTTTCAGTGTAAAAATATAATATAAGATAAATACAAAAGCTTTCTTCCTGTAAGCCCCTTTGTCTTATAGCAGTTATTCATAAAACTCTATGCAATAATGGTAGGGTAATGAGTCCATTTCTGTGGAAATATACTCATTTCTATTCAGCTTGTTGATTCCCAGGGGAGTTATGAATTGCTTTCCTAGTTTAAACACGTAGTTCATGAAACTCAAAAAAAAAAAAAAAGTAGGAGTTATTAACTACCAGTTTACCTTTAATAGCTAGACAACTGTTAAAACAGTTTGAAAACAAATTGAAGAGAATGAAATGAAAACTGAACTACTTGTTGTTTGTGGAAATCCTTGCACTCTCTAAGTAACACATCCTTCCTAGGATGCAGGTAAAATGCGGTTAGGGAGGTTGCAGTGAAGATCTGGGTCACCACTGTGAAACTGTTATTGACTTTTCAGGTGCACAATTCTGTGTCCTGACCAGTCTCATGTTTTCATGGGACACGAATGGCAAGAGTAATTCACAGGGAGTACCAGCAATTCCGAGGACCATGGGCAGCCCCAGGATTTATAAATGGCTGGCCCCAACTCAGGTTACATGTTGTAAAAGCTTCTATTTAAATCCTGCAGAAGCACATTTTCTCTCCAGCTTCCTACAATCCCAGTTACTCCCTCTCATCTTCTACTGGGCTTCTGCACTCATTCACTCTGACTCAGGTCTGGGTATTTGATTTGAACCCCATCTTCCCCTCTCCTCTTCCATTACAGGGGAACAAGCATTGACGGCCAGGCTCTGCCCTTTTCTGGCTCCCCATTCTCGTCTCTACCACTCAAATCCTTTTCTCCTGCCATTACTCCCCCTTTCTCCTGTTTCATGAATATCTCATCGTGTGTTGAATTTTGTTTCATTTAGCATAAAAACATGTTCTATGTTCTTCCACCTCCATGAAAACAGAATTTCCAGCTTTCCCTTGACCTCACACCCCGCTTCTGTCTCTGTTTTGTTTGGGTGCTTAGTGTTCTCTGCTGAATGCTGGGCAGTGTCTGCCAGGAAATGATGCCATTCACACCAGGCATGAATGACACATGGGCACCGTAAGATATGAGATAAGCTTTATTGTTCACACATTAAACAACAAAAAACTCACCAAATAGAAGTGTTCTGGTTTGGTCCAGAGTGAAGCAAGAGCAAAGTGGGGTGGATGACATTGGATTTATTGATTTGATGGGAGCCAGGGGTAGGTTGGGATGGACTGGGGGCTGATGGGGTTTGTGTGGGGTCAACTTTCCCATCTGCACCAAAGGAGGGAGCATGTGGAATTTCTCATTCAGTCACCCAGACATGGGGCAATAAGGTCAAGGGGGAGTGTTGGGGCATAAGAGCTCTCAGAGATCAAACATGATAAGTGGAATCTCTCTTTATTATGATCTTTCCTTCACCCTTCCCCTTCAGTATAAACTGTCTCCATTTCTACACCACCACCTAACTTTTAACTCCTTTCCAGTTGCCTTTTTAAATAATATTTTCTACCTTTATTTTTTTAAATATGTATTTATTTGGCTGCTCCAGGTCTTAGCTATGACATGCAGGGTCTCTAGTTGTGGCATGGGGGATCTAGTTTCTTGACCAGGGATGGAACATGGGCTCACTTGGTTAGGGACAGGAAGTCTTAGCCACTGGATCACACAGAAAGGCCCCCAATTGTCTTTTAATTTCTGGTAAGTCTACCATAAGAGCTGTCAGAGTCATGACAGAGTCAGGGTCATGAATAGCCTCCCTGTCACCAAATCAAATAATTTTTCTATGCTTATCTTACCAGACCCGTCAGGCCAGTTTCCTCCCCTTGATTCACTCTTCTCTCTGTTTCTATAGCACTACACTCCCTAGGTTTTCTCCTACCTCCCTGGTTACTCTTTCCAGTCATCTTCATGTGATACTTCTCTCTGACATGAAATAGTGGGGTCATTTAGGACTATGTCCTCCTTCTTCTTTTATATCAACCACAGAGTCATAGCAGACATCATTTATTTTTGTGACTTTACATATCTACATACCATAGATATGACATATCTATGGTATACCATAGATATATGGTATATTTATATATGGCAAATGTATATCTCCATATAATTATTTCATATAACTTCCAAGCTTAAATCCAGGCTATTTGAAAGTGCTATATGGACTTCTCATAGAAATCTGAAATTTAGACCTCCCCAAGGAAAGCTAGATTTCCCTTCCAAAGTATGTTTCTCTTTCAATCCTCTCTATTTCAGTAAATGATATCACCAAATTTCCATGACTGAAGCCAGAAACCTAAACTCTTGACTGATCATTTCTTCCATTCTCTCACCTTCTACATGTAGTCCTTTGGCACGTTTCATTGTTCTGCCCCTCAAAGACAGCTAATCCTACCCATCTGTTTATCTTTTCTATAGAATAAGCCATCACCAGGTCATTATCCCTTCTTCCCAGGTCTACTATGGGAGCCTCCCAACTCATCCCCACCTTTCCACTCTTTCTCTGCCAATCCAGCCTTTCAGAGTCATCAGAGGGACATTTAAGCCATAAATCAGATCACATACTCTCCTGCTTAAATCTCCCCAGTAGGTTACTGATCACAGAGTAAATTCCAGAGTCTGTATCATACCACATACTGTGCCCTCTGTGTGGCTGAAATGATTGGGTGATTATTCTGCATTATACACTATTCTGAGGGCTTGCCAGGTACTCATTTATTTAATCTTCATTCCAGCCCTATGACGTAAATATTGCTATATCCATTTTAGCAGAGGAAGTGGACCATGGGGGATGTTAAAGATCCTGCCTAAGGAGGCACAGCTAAGTGGTGGATCTGGATTCAAATGCAGGGCACTTGACTCCATTCATCCTGAACCACCGCATATGACTACTTCTTGTGAGCAAAGGCATGGACGAAGAAATGAGGCATGAAATGAATGGTCATTCAACCATTCTGAAACTGATCCAGAGAAGCAAAACCCCTGCTTCACAGGTCAGGACTGAGAAGCTTTGGCAACTCTCTGCAGCACAATTTTTATGCCAGTGATAGGCCTGGGTTTTAGCCTGAGTGATCTTTTCCTTTTCTTTCAAGCATCCCGTCAGCATAGAGACTTGTGCATTCCAGCCTGAGAGTACTGTGCTGCGTGCAATTGGCATGGGGAGCACAGCAACGACAAAATGAGATACAGCGCATTGCAGTGTGTCATGTATCTGCCACGGGCAATTAGCAGAATTGGACCCACCTTCCTTGTCTAGAGAGAAAGTTCTACCTTTGTGGCCAGCACCATTTTTTTTTGCACTTCCACAATTCATTCTTCTGGTCATGTCAGTAAATCATTAATATTGAGTCCTGTTCTGTATAGGACAAAGTGTGGGATACGGACTGAACTAGAACTAGTTTCTGCCCCGAGGATAAGAGGAAGAGACAGAAACTTTTATACTAAATACAACAAAAGTCAGTTCATGGAAATGTTAAAAATGCACAAAAAGTTGTCAGAGCACAGAGGAGAGAGGGATTAATTCTTCTAGAGGTAATGTAGTGGTTTCATGGAGTAGGTGATAGGCATTTATGAATTCAACAAATGTTTATTGAATTCTTGCTGTATTTTTGGCTCTGGACTGGGTGCATCATCCATTTCATGGGATTTATCAATTTAAGTCAGATAAGCAAAGAAAAGTTCATCTCTTGACTGTAATCAATATTTATTTCCCAAGACTGAGAAAATTTTGTCTAATGTGGTAATCCTACTTGCTTACAACACCCTCCTGTCTTCAAGGTGTGTGTGTGTGCTTAGTCAGTCAGTCCTGTCTGACCCTTTGTGACCCCATGGACTGTAACCTGCTAGGCTCCTCTGTTCATGGTATTCTCCCAGGCATAAATACTGGAGTGGGTTCAGTTCGGTTCAGTCTCTCAGTCATGTCCAACTCTTTCTGACTGCATGGACTGTAGCACACCAGGCCTCCCTGTCCATCACCAACTCCCAGAGCATGCTCAAACTCATGTCCATTGAGTCAGTAATGCCATCCAGCCATCTCATCCTCTGCCGTCCCCTTCTCCTCACACTTTCAATCTTTTCCACCATCCAGGTCTTTTCCAATGAGCCAGTTCTTCACATTAGGCGGCCAAAGTATTGGCACTTCAGCATCAGCATCAGTCCTTCCAAAGAATATTCAGGATTGATTTCCTTTAGGGGTGACTGGTTTGATCTCCTTGCTGTTCAAGGGACTCTCAAGAGTCTTATCCAACACCACAGTTCAAAAGCGTCCCCTTTTTCCAGAGGATCTTCCTGACCTGAGGGTGGAACCCAGGTCTTCAGCATTGCAGAACTGATTCTTTACCATCTGAGCCACCAGGAAGGCCTCTGTCTTGCTGGGGAAAGGCAGAAATGAGAAAGGATGGAGTCAGTTGCTTCTGCTCTGATCTGGAGAGAGATGTCTAGGAAAAAACTGCTCTTGATTATCAGGTACTGAGAGTATCAATACACTCGTGATATTCTGGAAATTCTTCCTGGGACATGAAATTATAATTCTTACAGTAAAATAATCCTGTATGCAGGCTTTGAAACATTTTGAAAATAGTCTTTTTTAAATTTTCTGTTTAGCATTTTCTTCTTATTAAATGAATAATTTGCATTTCCTCCAAACTTCTTCCAGTGTATTCCATAATTGCATAGTACCTTTGAGTAGTTGAAATGAGAAACATCTGCTATGCTGTGCTTTTGAATTAGACATAGTAGTTATTCTGGGAAGAAGTCAGGAGATTAAACAACAAAATAACTGCTAAGACAAAAGAAGAAGTTTTTTTTTTTTTAAAAAAAAAAAAGCAAGCTAATGTGTGATACACTTAGAATATCATTCACATCAAACTCCCGACCTTCAAAAAATCTTTGATTTTGTTATAGACTATTGGGTTTGGAGTGTATCCTCATACAGGGAAGATGTTTGAAGAGTCTTATAAGTGCTGTTTTTGGAGATAATCTAACAGAGAGGGCTGTTGCTTCAGTTCCTAATTTCTAGGTTCATTTGTTCAGATATGATAGTCCTAGATTAATGATGTTGATTTAGCTCAGCTTTCCTGATTGGCATGATATCCTCATCCAGCCTCATCAGCCTGAAAAGAGTGTTCTTGGGCATGCGTGGTTTGGTATAGTTCAGTAACGTTTCAGAAATCTAAATTTTCTGGATGATACACCTGCTCTTCTCTATGAAATTCATTTTACCTGTCCCCAAAAGTACCTGTGGGGTGGCTAGGGATAAAAACACAGCCCATAGTGTAATATTGAATGCTATGAACTAGTTCTGAACACTTTGGATTCAGAAAATTCTAACTTTGAATTCTGTGAATGTTCTCACTTGTAGTGTGACCTTTGGAAAGTTATTTAATGTCTCTAAACCTTAGTTTCTTTATGTACACACTGAGACAAAGATCTTACAGTGATGAGAAGATAAAACGAGATAATCTATGTAAAGTAGCATTTGTCATATGGTTAGTCCTTTGTCCAGCAGAGGGAAAAGTGTAGTGACAAGTAATACTGGGCTCAGAATTAATCCTGATCATTTCTACTGATGGTCCTAGTTAGCCTGGCAGAGTGGGGAGAGTGACACCATGTCATGCCACTTAGATCCCTCTTAAGGAACTTGGCATTTACACTTAAGTGATTGGCAGTGCTGACTGCTGACAGCTCAGAACTACATCCCTTTCTGAGAATTGCCCTCTAATGAAAAAGGCTGCTTTCTTGAGGTTATTCTCCTCTCTGGGAGCAGCCCATATCCAGCAATTGGTCACTATTGGGCAGTACTAAAGCCTATACTCCTTGCCGCAGTAAAAAGATCCTTGGAATACTTCCAAGTTTTAGAACTTTGTGAGTGATTGACTGAGGCAACTGTTGCAACTGCATCTCCATTTGTCTTCTCACTCTGTTTAACCCAGTTTCCCCTGCTTCCTAATAGTTGTTCCTGAGAACACATCCCACTAAGCCTTCTGCATGCATATCTCAGCATCTTAGAGTTTCTTTGTTCAGGACACCAAGGGAGACAGGAGGCACCTCCATCTTCCCACACCATTTCATGTTACATTGTTTCTGAGGGAAGGGATACAAATGTCCAGAAGTGGAGCTTCCCAGAGATAGCTGAGGGCATTTGGTGATAACAACAGTCCATAGATGACTATTTTGTTGGTATTATCAAAATGGTCCTTTTCTTTCCTCTGTATATTTCAGGCTTCCTCAAGCTTTTCTGTATTTTTTGTCCACACAGTTTGGTTCACTCCAGATTAATTTCCTGCTTTTCTTCCTCTACCTGGGTGATGAGAGCTAGGAGCTAGACAGAGACAGCAGCTCTTGACACCAATTCCACATGTTTCTTCATCCCACTGTCCTTTAAGAGAAAGTGACACTTGACTAAGACAGCATAAAAAGAACCGAATGAAGAAATGGAATGCAAGTCCATAAAAGACTGCTTGTCTGTTGGGCTCTGATTTTGAAGTGGCTTGAGTATTACCTGGCAGGACCACAGTAGAGTTTTGAAATGACCAGGAAGTTCACATTTGTTAAAGCTTTAACTAGTTTGAACCAATGACACACTACCAAAGTTTGGCTGACTTTAAGCTACTTCCAGGTCCTCTGGCCTCAGAGGTTGTCCCTGATAAATAAATAAAATATTGTATTTATTTTAAAATAAATCATATAAACAAATTCTTGTCAATTGCTCCTTCACCACACGCAGGACACTGCTTCTGTCATTCTCGTGTTTTGAAAGAACCATTTCTGCCCTTTAAAAATCTTGGGTTTGGCTGGAATCACAAGACAAATTGCATAAAACTTCAGCCACATGATTTCAAATGTTCTGAAGTTAATTCTAAAATCAAGATAGCTTTCAAATTGTATGACAGGCAAGCCACCATCACCATGCACTGTAACTGCCTTAGAATACAACCTTTACAAGGTGAGCAGAAGTCTTGGCATTGCCGTTGACTCAAGTGAATATTCTTACATGTTACATTTTCTGTCTCTCTCTCTTTTTTTTAAATATTCTTGAATAACCTAGTTTGTTTTCTAGACAATTAATAACAAAGTGAGTGAAATGCTATAGTCAGTGTCTAGTTTGATGAATGTCCTCCCATGAATAATAGCAAATGTCAGGGGGGAAAAGTCTGTTTTCATATAGCAGTATTTCCCTTTGGTAATCCACCTCACAAAATCTATCAGCAACTATTGGACTCTTAAATCTTTCTAAGTGCTATGTATTATGGAAAGTAGAAAAGTTATTAAACTTTTGCCCATAGGGAGATATGAATCATAAAAATTCAATCAACTAGAATTAAAAGCTTCAGGTTTTATATAATTTATGTTGAGATGAGCAACACCAAAAACATAAATATATTAAAACCAAAAAACAGTAAATGAAGTCATCTTTAGCTTTCAGAATAGTTTGTATTTGAGAACAATCCTAACTGTACAGGAATGAATTATAAGTCTTGTTATGTAATTCAGTCCAAATTAATTAACCAAAAAGCATAATTTGCAAAAGAAAAATATATTTTAATGGTTTTAAAACTCATTGTTACTGCTTGTATTAAGCAGAATTTTTCTTTTCAAATGAAATTTTGCCTGAAATCCAATTTAAAACAGGTGAATAAAATCATGATTTAATCAAATATAGTTCCTAAAGTACATTCAGTAAAATATTTCTGTAAGGACATTTTGGTTCTCTAAGTATCTATATGCTTCTGTGAACTCCTGGAAGAAAAAGCATTGTGCTTTATTGGCTCAGCATCTAGAATTCTTCCTGGTCCTTAGGAGTCAGAGAGAAAAAAAAAAAAAAGTGCGTTTTTCACACATGGGCTGAGTAAATGTGTGAGTCACCGATAGTCTCACTCTCAGTGAAATCATGAGTTAGTCAATAATGGATTAGCTCTATCGGCACTTCAATGTTATTGATAGCTTGCTTTTATGCAAATTGTTCAGCATTTCTTCAAAGGGTTGTCTTTCTAGAATACTCCACAAAGAACATAATTTGAATAATCACACCCGTGTCTGTAGTAGTGAGGCTGGACCCTGAAAGGGTGGTAAGCGGCTCTTTTGATACAATTTGCCTTCTTAAATCTCTGTGACCCTAATTAAATCAATCATCCTTCTTAATGGGTCAGATGATTAAGGCAACCAACCCATTCTTCCTAAAGCAGATTGATTTAGTGGGAGTCAAGAAACCTAAGGGGATTGATTTAATTGGGGTTAAGAAACCTAAGGAATTTTGGTGGTCTAATGAATGACAGGAGATTTGAGAAAGACAATAGATTTAATGGGGTCATGATATTTAAGGGAGTGTTTTAATCAATGTGATTCACTTAATTAATGGGGACTGATTTAATCAATAGGGGTCACATGATTTAGGGTGCTGATTAAATGCATTGCAGTCATGTGATTACAAACAGCCAGATTGAAACATTGGTAGTTCCGTATTTTAAGGGGACTGATGGATTAAAAGGCAATCCAATGATTTAAGTGAGATTAACAGTGGGATTAACAGAATAGGAAAGTTGATTAATTTAATGGGAGTTCAGGAGAATTAAGAAGGCAGATAGCTTTAATGAGATTAGGAAACCTAAAGGGCTTGATTGCTATAGTGAGTGTCAGGATTTAAGAAGGATGATTGATTTAAAAGGGGATCAGGATATGTAACAGGACTGATTTCATCAATTGGAGTCACATGATTTAAGGGCTAATTTGACATAAGGGAGTCTGGTGACAAGCAAGTACAGATTGAATCTTGGAGTCACCTAATTTATAGGGGCTGGTGTAACAACAGGAGTCTCCTGATTCAAGGGGCTTATTGAATCAGCCTGAGTATCTACCCCTGCCAACGGGGACAACACCCTCCCATAATTGTGGCATGTGCCCAGTGGGTGGCCATGTTCATGGGTGTAGTATATTGCTTAATTATTTAACTTGACTTTTTCCAGCTGAAGTTTATTGACAAGCTCAGTGGGACATCCAAGGCAGACTGTATCATTTTTTCCTGAGCCCTTCAAGAGGGCATGGAAGTGTACCAGTACAACTGTGGAAGGCAAGGGGATGACAGTAGTGAATTTATATGAAAGACATTTTAAAGCACCCTCTTACTCTTCTATGAAGTTTCGGAGAGTCTGAATCATGTCAGCCCCTGATTAAGCCATAACAGGATTATGCAATCCATGGGGTTCGTGCAGTCTTTGGGGCTCACAAAGAGTCAGACAGGACTGGGTGACTGAACAACAGGAATATAAATGGACAGAAAATGTCGAGAAATGACAACTCAGATTAGCTCAGAAATGGAAAGATTTAGAATAGAATCATTATTTTATCAAATTAACAAACGAAACCCATGATTAAGAAGTGCTGCATTCTCCATGGATCAAAGAGGTAGTTGGAAACAAACGTATTTCTCTTTAGTACCTATTACTATCTGATGAACTATGAAGTGTACTTTTTATTTTGTTTATGTCTGTCTCCTTCAACTGGAAATGTAAGCTCCATTAGGGTAAGGGTTTTGTTCTGTTTGATCTATTTGTTTGCATCTATATCCCCAAAGCATAGAATAGTATATATAAAATGATAAGCACTCAGTAAATATGTTCTGAATGAATTAACTGTTCAATAGGATATATTATAGCCATATCAAATACAATAGAAAGTGGCATCAAGAAGAATACTTAACCCTATGTTCTTTGAAGCGCTTTCAGTGATGTTCCTCTCAAGTTAATTTATTTTCCGTATGGAATTGAAGGTATTTATGAAAAGTAGAAACTAAGTATTTATTGAGACAAAATTCTAAATCATACAGTTTGTCACTAGACTTTTAGATTCTCTTTATTTCAAGAGTACCATCATCCTAGAATTGTTGTCATATATTATCATATTTCCATAAGAATAAGCATTCCCATTTTTAATATTGAAAGCAAGATTTGCCATTAAAATATAAAAATTGCTTATTGAACCTTAAATTAACCTACATTTATAAACCTTTTTCAAACCCCAAATACTCATATAAAAACACTTAGAAATCAGTTTAACCAGCAACATCACAATATTCTCAATGGAGTTGATATTTAATTTATTGTAAGATTTTATTTGATAAGAAACTTTTTGAAGTCAGGTATCAATATAGACTAATATCTTTTGAAGTACTGATTTCCTTAAGAAATTTCCAATAGAACTTACAATATTTAATTATTAAACAGATCTTATATATTGATTGCTCATGCTTAAGTTTTAACAATGTTAAAGATATGATTTTAACAAAGTGCTTTGATTTTGCTGCAAATAATGGACTGTAGCCCACCAGTCTCCTCTGTCCATGGGAATTCTCCACACAAGAATACAGGAGTGGGTTGCTATACCTGCCTCCAGGAGATCTTCCCAACCTAGGGATCTAACCAGCATCTCTCGTATCTCCTCATTGCAGGCAGGTTTGTTACCACTAGCACCAGCTGAGAAACTCTAAAACAGTCCTACATTAAAAAACTGGCTGCCTATTCATTTTTTTGTCTTTCCACATCATTTCTATTCCCTCCTCAAAGAGATGCATTAATGCAAACTTTTGAAAATGTATCTTCAGACCACTTTCTATTCATTTATATGCATGTTTTTATATATAATCCCTTGCATAATCACATCCTTGTCATGGCAAAGGAGATTGTATAACTCAATGAAGCTATGAGCCATTCTGTGAAGGACCACCCAAGATAGATTGGTCATAGTGAAGAGTTCTGACAGAGCAGGGTCCAGTGGAGGAGGAAATGATAACCCACTTCAGTATTCTTGCCTGGAGAATCCCATGTACAGTGTGAAAAGACAAAAAGATATGACACCCCATGGTGATCTCCCCAGGTTGGAAGGTGTCCAACATGCTACAGGGGAAGAGCAGAGAAGTAGCTCCAGTAGGAATGAAGAGGCTGGGCCCAAGCAGAAATGATGCTCAGCTGTGGATGTGTCTGGTGGGGAAAGTAAAGGCTGATGCTGTAAAGAACAGTATTACATAGGAACCTAGAATGTTAGGTCCATGAATCAAGGTGAATTGGATGTGGTCAAGCAGGAGATGGCAAGACTGAACATCAGCATTCTAGGAATCAGCGAACTAAAATGGATGGGAATGGACAAATTTAATTCAGATGACTTTATATCTACTATTGAGGGCAAGAATCCATTAGAAGAAATGAAGTAGCCCTCACAGTCAACAGAAGAGTCCAAAATACAGTACTTGGGTGCAGTCTCAAAAATGGCAGAATAATTTCTGCCAGCAGAATGATTTCAGTTCATTTCCAAGACAAACCACTTAACATCAGAGTAATCCAAGACTATGCCCCATCACTGATGCTGAAGAATCTAAAGTTGACTCATTCTATGAAGACCTGCAACACCTTCTAGAATGAACACAAGAACTGGGAACAATTCAAGCAAGGATGGGCAAGATAAAGGACAGAAGTGGTAAGGACCTAACAGGAGCAGAAAAGATTAAGACAAGGTGATAAGAATATACAGAAGAACTATATAAGAAAGGTCATAATGACCCAGATAACCATGATGGTGTGGTCAGTCACTTAGAGCCAGACATTCTGGAGAGGGAATTCAAGTGGACCTTAGGAAGCATTACAAGGAACAAAGCTAGTGGAGGTGATGGAAATCTAGTGAGTCATTTCAGATCCTAAAATATGATGCTGTCAAAGTGCTGCACTCAATATATCAGCAAATTTGGAAAACAGCAGTGGCCATAGGATTGGAAAATGTCAGTTTCATTCAATCCCCAAAAAGGGCAGTGCCAGAGAATGTTCAACCTACTGTACAATTGTGCATTTCACATGCTATCAAGGTTATGCTCAAAATTCTTCAATTGAGGCTTCAGTAGTACATGAACTGAGGACTTCTAGATATACCAACTGGATTTAGAAAAGGCAGAGGAAGCAGAGATCAAGTTGCTGACATTTGTTCTCTCATGGATAAAGTAAGGGAATTCCAGGAAAATATCTACCTCTACTTCAGTGAGTATGCTGAAGTATTTGACTGGATCACAACAACTAAGGAACATTCTTAAAGAGATGGGAATACCAGACCACCTTACTTGTTTTCTGAGAAACCTGTATGCAGGCCAGGAAGCAACAGTTAGAACCAGACATGGAACAACGGACTGGGTCCAAATTGGGGAAGGAGTATGTCAAAACTGTAAATTGTCACCCTCCTTATTTAACTTCTATGCAGAGTACATCATGCAAAATGCCACAATCACAAGATTGCTGAGAGAAATGTCAAGTCCCATATATGCAGGAGAAACCACTCTAATGGCAGAAAGGGAACAGGAACTAAGCCTCTTGATGAAGTCTGTATAGTCAAAGCTATAGTTTTTCTAGTAGTCATGTACAGATGTAAAAGTTGGACCACCAAGTAGGCTGAGCATAGAGGAAATGATGCTTTCAGATTGTGATGCTGGAGAAGACTCTTGAGAGTCCCTTGCACTGCAAGATCAAGCCAGTCAGTTCTTTTTTTTTTTTTTTTTTATTAGTTTTGCCAAACAATGACA
>ML663567.1:5605438-5634908 GCA_007570785.1 Antilocapra americana
TTCTTTTTTTTTTTTTTTTTTTTATTAGTTTTGCCAAACAATGACATGATATCACCATGGGTTCACATATGCTCCCCCTTCAGAACCCCCCTCCCTCCTCCCTCCCCCCGGGAAATCTCGTTGCACCAGTCCCAAGCATCAATCCTGGGCCGGCTATTGCTTAGACATATGATAATTAACATGTTTCAATGCCATTATCCCATATCATCCCACCCTTGCCCTCTTCCATAGAGGCCCTGAGTCTATTCTATACATCTGCGTTCCTTTTGTTGTCTCACATGCTGGGTTCTCGTTACCGTCTTTCTAAATTCCATATATATGCGTTAATATACTGTATTGTTGTTTTTGCTTCTGGCTTACTTCACTCTGGATAATGGGCTCCAGTTTCCTCCATCTGAGTAGAACTGATTCAAATGAATTTTTCCTTAATGCTGAGTAATATTCCATTGTGTATATGTACCACAGCTTTCTTATCCATTCATCAGTTGATGGGCATCTAGGTTGGTTCCATGTCCTGGCTATTGTAAACAATGCAGCGATGAACATTGGGGTACACGTGGCTCTTTCAATTCTGGTTTCCTCGGTATATATGCCCAACAATGGGATTGCGGGGTCATATGGCAGGACTATTTGCAGTTTTTTAAGGAACCTCCACACTGTTTTCCATAGAGGCTGTACTAGTTTGCAATCCCACCAACAGTGTAAGAGAGTTCCCTTTTCTCCACATCCTCTCCAGCATTTATTACTTGTGGATTTTTGGATTGCAGCCATTCTGAGTGGTGTAAAGTGGTACCTCATTGTGGTTTTGATTTGCATTTCTCTGATAATGAGTGATGTTGAGCATCTTTTCATGTGTTTGTTAGCCATTTTTATGTCTTCTTTGGAGAAATGTCTGTTCAATTCTTTGGCCCACTTTTTGATTGGGTCGTTTATTTTCCTAGAATGGAGCTGCAGGAGTTGCTTGTATATTTTTGAGATTAATTGTTTGTCCGTTGCTTCATTGGCTATTATTTTCTCCCATTCTGAAGGCTGTCTTTTCACCTTGCTTATAGTTTCCTTTGCAGTGCAGAAGCTTTTAATTTTAATTAGGTCCCATTTGTTTATTCGTGCTTTTATTTCCAATATTCTGGGAGTAGGGTTATGTAGGATCCTGCTTTGGTTTATGTCGGAGAGTGTTTTCCCAATGTTATCCTCTAGGAGTTTTATAGTTTCTGCTCTTATGCTTAGGTCTTTGATCCATTTTGAGTTTATTTTTGTGTATGGTGTTAGAAAGTGTTCTAGTTTCATTCTTTTACAAGTGGCTGTCCAGTTTTCCCAGCACCACTTGTTAAAGAGGTTGTCTTTTCTCCATTGTATATTCTTGCCTCCTTTGTCAAAGATAAGGTGTCCATAGATGCGTGGATTTATCTCTGGGCTACCTATTTTGTTCCATTGATCTATATTTCTGTCTTTGTGCCAGTACCATACTGTCTTAATGACTGTGGATTTGTAGTATAGCCTAAAGTCAGGTAGGTTGATTCCGCCAGTTCCATTCTTCTTTCTCAAGATTGCTTTGGCTATACGAGTTTTTTTGTATTTCCATACAAATTGTGAAATTATTTGTTCTAATTCTCTAAAAAAGACCTCTGGTAGCTTGATAGGAATTGCATTGAATCTATAGATTGCTTTGGGTAATATACTCATTTTCACTATATTGATTCTTCCAATCCACGAACACGGCACATTTCTCCATCTGTTTGTGTCCTCTTTGATTTCTTTCATCAGTGTTTTATAGTTTTCTATATACAAGTCTTTTGTTTCTTTAGGTAGAAATACTCCTAAGTATTTTATTCTTTTTGATTCGATGGTGAATGGAATTGTTTCCATAATTTCTTTTTCTGTTTTTTCATTGTTAGTGTATAGAAATGCCAGGGATTTCTGTGTTTGATTTTGTATCCTGAAACTTTGCTATATTCACTGATTAGCTCTAGTAATTTTCTCGTAGAGTCTTTAGGGTTTTCAATATAGAGGATCATGTCATCTGCAAACAGAGAGAGTTTTACTTCTTCTTTTCCAATCTGGATTCCTTTGATTTCTTTATCTGCTCTGATTGCTGTGGCCAAGACTTCCAAAACTATGTTGAAAAGTAGTGGTGAGAGTGGGCACCCTTGTCTTGTTCCTGATTTCAGGGGGAATGATTTCAGTTTTTCACCATTGAGGATAATGTTTGCTGTGGGTTTGTCATATATAGCTTTTATTATGTTGAGGAATGTTCCTTCTATTCCTGCTCTTTGGAGGGTTTTTATCATAAATGGATGTTGAATTTTGTCAAAGGCTTTCTCTGCATCTATTGAGATAATCATGTGATTTTTATTTTTCAATTTGTTAATGTGGTGTATTACATTGATTGATTTGTGAATATTGAAGAATCCTTGCATCCCTGGGATAAAGCCTACTTGATCATGATGTATGATTTTTTTAATGTGTTGTTGGATTCTATTTGCTAGAATTTTGTTAAGGATTTTTGCGTCTAAGTTCATCAGTGATATTGGCCTGTAGTTTTCTTTTTTTGTGGCATCTTTGTCGGGTTTTGAAATTAGGGTGATGTTGGCCTCATAGAATGAGTTTGGAAGTTTACCTTCCTCTGCAATTTTCTGGAAGAGTTTGAGTAGAATAGGTGTTAGCTCTTCTCTAAATTTTTGGTAGAATTCAGCTGTGAAGCCATCTGGTCCTGGGCTTTTGTTTTTTGGAAGATTTCTGATTACGATTTCAATTTCTGTGCTAGTGATGGGTCTATTAAGATTATCTATCTCTTCCTGGTTTAGTCTTGGAAAGTTGTACTTTTCTAGGAATCTGTCCATTTCATCCAGGTTGTCCAGTTTATTTGCATATAGCTGCTGATAATAGTCTCTTATGATCCTTTGTATTTCTGTGTTTTCTGTTGTGATCTCTCCGTTTTCTTTTCTAATTCTGTTGATTTGGTTCTTCTCCCTTTGTGTCTTGATGAGTCTGACTAATGGTTTGTCAATTTTATTTATCTTCTCAAAGAACCAGCTTTTGGATTGGTTGATTTTTGCTATGGTCTCTTTTGTTTGCTTTGCGTTTATTTCTGCCCTGATCTTTAAGATTTCTTTTCTTCTACTAGACCTGGGCTTCTGCATTTCTTCCATTTCTAGTTGCTTTAGGTGTAAAATAAGGTCATTTATTTGATTTTTTTCTTGTTTCCTAAGGTGAGCTTGAATTGCTATGAACCTTCCCCTTAGCACTGCTTTCATAGTGTCCCATAGGTTTTGGGCTGTTGTGTTTTCATTTTCATTCGTTTCCATGCATAACTGAATTTCATTTTTGATTTCTTCTGTGATTTGTTGGTTATTCAGCAGTGTGTTGTTGAGCCTCCATATGTTGGAGGTTTTGAATGGTTTTCTCCTGTAGTTGATATCTAATCTCACTGCACTGTGATCAGAAAAGATGCTTGGGATGATTTCAATGTTTTTGAATTTACCAAGTCTAGATTTATGGCCCAGGATGTGATCTATCCTGGAGAAGGTCCCGTGTGCGCTTGAGAAAAAAGTGAAATTCCTTGTTTTGGGGTGGAGTGACCTATAGATATCAATTAGGTCTAGTTGGTCTATTGTATCATTTAAAGTTTGAATTTCCTTGTTACTTTTCTGATTTAGTTGATTTATCCATTGGTGTGAGTGGTGTATTAAAGTCTCCCACTATTATTGTGTTGTTGTTAATTTCCCCTTTCATACTTGTTAGGATTTGCCTTACCAAGCCAGTCAGTTATAAAGGAAATCAACCCTGAATATTAATTGGAAGGACTGATGCTAAAGCTAAAGCTCCAATAGTTTGGCCACCTGATGTGAAGAGCTTACTCACTGAAAAAGACCCTGATGCTGGGAAAGATTGGAGGCAAAATGATAGAAGGTAGCTGAGGATGATATAGCAACACTGTCTCAATGAACATTAATTTGAGCAAACTCTGGGAGATAGTGGAGGTCAGAGGAGCCTGGCATGCTACAGTCCATGGGGTCACAAAAAAATTGGACGTGATATAGCAAAAATAACAACAGTTTATACATTTAGATGTCTGATGGACAGGGAGGCCTGGTGTGCTGCAGTCCATGCAGTCACAAAGAGTCAGACATGACTGAGTGACTGAACTGAACTGATGCATTTAGAAGTTTTAAAAATGTATGGGAATTTTCTCTTGTTGTTGTTTTTATTCTTGGACTTTTTACTTGATAATGTCTTGAGACTCTCTTTATAAACCACTATTTATATATTTCCATGGTTCTTTTACTGGTTACATAGTAGTGTGTTGAGTAGAATGTATTTAGTTCTTAAAAAATTCATTTTTAGTCTTTTCCTTCCTCCTTCTTGATTTCATGAAACAAATGATTAATTGTCATGAATATATTTCCTTTCGATAAATCAGTTTCATGATGCCTGTGTAATAAGATTACGGGTCTTAAAGAGGACTGGAAAGGGGATACTGTGCATGGGTTGTGACTTTAGAAAGGTCATAGCTCTTAGTGAAAATACTTTGTAGTGTCCATATTATCAGTAGTTGTTGAGTAGAGCACTGGTTTATTTGACAGTCTAGCAAACTAGGCTGAAAGCTTATCGAGTGATTACTAGATTTGAAAGCCTGTCAAATAATTGTTGTATTTGTTATTATAGCTAATAAATCTTTCTTTTAAAATATGTAGAAATGAAGAACGCATTTTATACCATGCAGATATAACTTTTGTTTTCCTTTGGGTGCATTTCTTTCAATATTTTTTCTACTTATATATTACTGTAGATATGTAAGTCTGACTTCTGAAACCAGACTTTCTCAGTTCAAATACTAGTTCTATTTGCAAGCTGTGTATTTTAAGTTTCATGAGCATTGTAAACCTCAGTTTCTTCACTTATAAGGTGGGATGGTGGTTGAACATGTCTCCTAGAGTTGTGAGAATCTAGTAATATAAATAGATGGAAGTCATTAAATCTTGCATACAGTATGTACTCAATAAATTATATAAACAATTTGGAACATAATGCACATAATTAGATTCCTTCTTTACTCATTTAGTATGTTATGATGAGACCCAGGTCATTAAGATAGTCTCCTTAATTAATTTTTATAAGAAAATAGTATTTCATTGTATTATCAGGTGATGTATTACATATTTCATGTAACAATACATTATTATTGGGCAGTTAAACTAGTTAAAATTTTATGCTCTTGAAAATAACAGATTTATAGATAATTTCTGTATTATTTTCTGTTTTTAAAATATTGAATGGCTAAAGTCAATAATATGTGGTCTACATTAAGGATTTTGATGTGCTATGCTGTGCTTAGTCACTTAGTTCTGTCCGACTCCCTGCGAGGCCATGGACTGTAGCCCACCAGGCCCCTCTGTTCAAGGGGATTCTCCAGGAAAGAATACTGGAGTGGGTTGCCATGACCTCCTCCAGGGGATCTTCCCAACCTAGGGATCAAACCCAGGTCTCCCTCACTGCAGGCGGATTCTCTACCTTCTGAGCCACCAGGGAAGCCCAAGGATTTTGATACCTGTTTCCAAACTGAACAATGGGATTTAATGGATATAAAATTTCTGTTTTTAAAATTATTTCAGTTATTTTAAATAAAATGATTTGTATCTATTCCTGATTTATTTCTTATTGGATGAAAATATTTTTTAACATTGCAAAACAATAATTGTCACAGTTAAATATGTGGTATAAATGATGGACCTAACAGAAATAGAGAATATTAAGAAGAGGTGGCAAGAATACACAGAAGAACTATACAAAAGAGATTTTAGTGACTCATTATCACAATGGTGTGATCAGTTACCTAGAGCCACGCATCCTGGAGTGTGAAGTCAGGTTGGCCTCACTATAAACAAAGCTAGTGGAAGTGATGGAATTCAGGCTGTACTATTTCAAATCCTAAAAGGTGATTCTGTGAAAGTGCTGCACTCAATATGCCAGCTAATTTGCAAGACTCAGCAGTGGCCACAGGACTGGAAAAGATCAGTTTTCATCCCAATCCCAAAGAAAGGCAATGCCAAAGAATGTTCAAACTACTGTAAAATTGATCTCATCTCATCATGCTAGCAAAGCAATGCTGAAAATTCTCTAAGCTAGGCTTCAACATTTATGTGAACTAAGAATTTCCAGATGCTCAAGCAGGATTTAGAAAATACAAAGGAACCAGAACCAAATTGCCAATATCCACTGTATCTTAGGAAAAGCAAGAGAATTCCAGAAAAACATCTACTTCTGCTTCATTGACTATGCTAAAGCTTTTAACTGTGTAGATCACAACAAACTGTGGAAAATTCTTAAAGAGACAGGAATACCAGACCACCTGACCAGCCTCCTGAGAAACCTGTATGCAGGTCAAGAAGCAATAGTTAGAACTGGACAAGGAACAATGGACTGGTTCCAAATCTGGAAAGGAGTACACCAAGGTTCTACATTGTCACCCTGCTTATTTAACTTCCATGCATAGTACATCATACAAAATGCCAGGCTGGATGAAGCACAAGCTGGAATCAAGATTGGTGGGAGAAATATCAATAACCTGATATGCAGATGACACCACCCTAATGGCAGAAAGGGAAGAGGAACTAAAGTCTCTTGACGAAAGTGAAAGAAGAGAGTGAAAAACCTGGCTTAAAACTTAGCATTCAAAAAAGTAAGATCATGGCATCCAGTCCCATCACTTCATGGCAAATAGAGGGGGGAAACAATGGAAACAGTGACAGACCATCTTCTTGGGCAGAGACATTATTTTGCCAACAATAACCATATAGTCCAAGCTATGGTTTTTCCAGTAGTCACATATGGATGTGAGAAATGGACTATAAAGAAAGCTGAACACTGAAGAACTGATGCTTTCTAACTGTGGTGTTGGAGAAGACTCTTGAGAGTCCCTTGGACTGAAAGGATATCAAACCAGTCAACACTAAAGGAAATCAATCCTGAATATTCTTTTGAAGGACTGATGATGATGAAGCTGAAGTGCCAATGCTTTGGCCACCTAATGTTAAGCACTGACGCATTGGAAAAGACCCTGATGCTGGGAAAGATTGAAGGCGGGAGGAGAAGGGGATGGCAGAGAATGTAAGATGGTTGGATGGCATCACCAACTCGATGAACATAAGTTTGAACAAGCTCCAGGAGTTGTGATGGATAGGGAAGCCTGGCATGCTGCAGTCCATGGGGTTACAAAGAGTCTGACGTGACTGAACAATTGCGCTGAATTGACTGATAAATGATACAAGAACTTATACATCTAAAAATTTTTGTTTTTCAAAAAAATAACCTTGAAAGGCAGGATCTCACTTATACTTGAAAATGACTTTCAGATTATTCTTTAGCTATGGGTCGCCAAGAGTCTGACATGACTAAGCGACTGAACTGAATTTATTGAATAAACCCATAAACATTTTTCATGTTATGGTTATGATTATTATCCATTACAAAATATAATTAAAAGTATCTCAAATTTTTCATAAGAGGTGACCTAAGGTAAATTGTTTGCAATATTTTTCCTACTCAATGCCCCACTTCTATCGTAATCAGAGTCTTTTCCTTTCTTTCTTTCTTATTTTCATCTGGTGTGGCTGCAATGTGTTTGGCCCTAGCACATTGAGGCTGGTTCAAACCATTTCTCAGAGTGTCTTACAACACGACCTAGTCTTGAGAACCTGTTATGCCAATATGATTTGACAAGAAGTCTACTAAGAGGGTACTAGCTAAGGCTTTGGCTTTCATGATTAAAGATGGTTATAGCTGTCCACCCTTTCTTGCGCTCCTCTCTTCTTCCTGCTTTGAATAAAGTCAAGATGGTTGAAAGTACAGAAGACTCTTGTGACTAGAAAATCTCATCAACTTCAATGAACTTGTGACTTAATACAACAACTGCCCACTGCCAGATGTATAATTGTATGAGGAAAAACCTCTCCTATTTATTTAAAATACTGATCACTTTGGTCTTAATAGACTTGAAGGCTAAAATTTATTTGAAGGTTAAAACAAACTGCTAACTTTTCAGCTGCTTTTGAAACACACTTCATTAGAGACTTCATTAAAATTTATTGCTCCAGGAATGTATAGGACTTCATGAAAAAAACAAATATATATATATATATATATATATATATATATATAGGTTTTTCAATATGTATTTCAATGAAATTGTTGAATTTAGAGTTGGAGAGGGCCTTAGAGATCATCTAATTCATAACTTCTTTTTATTTTTTACATTTTTTAACTTTATTTAATTTTATTTGTTGTTGTTGTTGTTATTTATTTTCTTTACATTATCATGTTGGTTTTGCCATACATTGACATGAATCTGCCATGGGTATACATGTGTTCCCCTTCCAGAAACCCCCTCCCACCTCCCTCCCAATTCCATCTCTCAGGGTCATCCTGGTGCACCAGCCCTGAGCACCCTGTATCAAGCATCAAACCTGGGCTGGCGATTGATTTCACATATGATAATTTACATGTTTCAACGCCATTCTCCCATATCATCCCACCCTTGCCCTCTTCCATAGAGTCCAAAAGAGTCCATAGAGTTCTATACATCTGCATCTCTTTTGCTGTTTCGCATACAGGGTTCACATTACCATCTTTCTAAATTCCATATATATGCGTTAGTTTACTGTATTGTTGTTTTTCCTTCTGGCTTACTTCACTCTGTATAATAGACTCCAGTTTCATCCACCTCAGTAGAACTGATTCAAATGTATTCTTTTTAATAGCTGAGTAATATTCCATTGTGTATATGTACCACCACTTTCTTATCCATTCATCAGTTGATGGACATCTAGGTTGTTTCCATGTCCTGGCTATTGTAAACAGTGCTGCGATGAACATTGGGGTACACGTGTCTCTTTCAATTCTGGTTTTCTTGGTGTGTATGCCCAGCAGTGGGATTGCTGGGTCATATGGCAGTTCTATTTCCAGTTTTTTAAGGAACCTCCACACTGTTTTCCATAGTGGCTGTACTAGTTTGCATTCCCACCAACAGTGTAAGAGGGTTCCCTTTCCTCCACATCCTCTCCAGCATTTATTGCTTGTAGACTTTTGGATGGCAGCCATTCTAACTGGTGTAAAGTGGTACCTCATTGTGGTTTTGATTTGCATTTCTCTGATAATGAGTGATGTTGAGCATCTTTTCATGTGTTTGTTAGCCATTTTTATGTCTTCTTTGGAGAAATGTCTGTTAAGTTCTTTGGCCCACTTTTTAATTGGGTTGTTTATTTTTCTAGAATGGAGCTGCAGGAGTTGCTTGTATATTTTTGAGATTGTTTGTCTGTTGCATCGTTTGCTATTATTTTCTCCCATTCTGAAGGCTGCCTTTTCACCTTGCTTTTAGTTTCCTTTGTTGTGCAGAAGCTTTTCATTTTAATTAGGTCTCATTTGTTTATTTTTGCTTTTCTTTCCAATATTCTGGGAGGTGGGTCATAGAGGATCCTGCTTTGGTTTATGTCGGAGAGTGTTTTGCCTATGTTTTCCTCTAGGAGTTTTATAGTTTCTGGTCTTATGTTTAGATCTTTGATCCATTTTGAGTTTATTTTTGTGTATGGTGTTAGAAAGTGTTCTAGTTTCATTCTTTTACAAGTGGCTGTCCAGTTTTCCCAGCACCACTTGTTAAAGAGATTGTCTTTTCTCCATTGTATATTCTTACCTCCTTTGTCAAAGATAAGGTGTCCATAGGTGCATGGATTTATCTCTGGGCTTTCTATTTTGTTCCATTGATCTATATTTCTGTCTTTGTTCCAGTACTATACTGTCTTGATGACTGTGCATTTGTAGTATAGCCTAAAGTCAGGCAAGTTGATTCCTCCAGTTCCATTCTTCTTTCTCAAGATTGTTTTGGCTATTCAAGGCTTTTGTATTTCCACGTAAATTGTGAAATTATTTGTTCTAGTTCTCTGAAAAAGACCTCTGGTAGCTTGATAGGAATTGCATTGAATCTATAGATTGCTCTGGGTAGTATACTCATTTTCACTATATTGATTCTTCCAATCCATGAACATGGTATATTTCTCCATTATTTGTGTCCTCTTTGATTTCTTTCATCAGTGTTTTATAATTTTCTATATATAGGTCTCTTGTTTCTTTAGGTAGGTATATTCCTAAGTATTTTATTCTTTTTGTTTCGATGGTGAATGGAATTGTTTCCTGAATTTCTCTTTCTGTTTTCTCATTGTTAGTGTATAGGAATGCCAGGGATTTCTGTGTGTTGATTTTATATCCTGAAACTTTACTATATTCACTGATTAGCTCTAGTAATTTCTGGTATAGTCTTTAGGGTTTTCTATGTAGAGGATCATGTCGTCTGCAAACAGAGAGAGTTTTACTTCTTCTTTTCCAATCTGGATTCCTTTTATTTCTTTTTCTGTTCTGATTGCTGTGGCTAAGACTTCCAAAACTATGTTGAATAGTAGTGGTGAGAGTGGGCACCCTTGTTTTGTTCCTTACTTAAGGGGAAATGCTTTCAGTTTTTCACCACTGAGGATAATGTTTGCTGTGGGTTTGTCATATATAGATTTTATTATGTTGAGGTATGTTCCTTCTATTCCTGCTCTTTGGAGGGTTTTTATCATATGTATGTTGAATTTTGTCAAAGGCTTTCTCTGCATCTATTGAGATAATCATGTGACAAACCATTAGCCAGACTCATTAAGAAACAAAAGGAGAGAAAGCAAATCAACAAAATTAGAAATGAAAAAGGGGAAATCACAACAGAAAACACAGGAATACAAAGAATTGTAAGAGACTATTATCAGCAACTATATGCAAATCAACTGGATAACTTGGAAGAAATGGACAAATTCTTAGAAAAGTACAACTTTCCAAAACTAAATCAGGAAGAGATAGAGAATCTTAACAGACCCATCACAAGCACGGAAATTGAAATCGTAATCAGAAATCTTCCCAAGAACAAAAGCCCAGGACCAGATGACTTCACAGCTGAATTCTACCAACAATTTAGAGAAGAGCTGACACCTATTCTACTCAAACTCTTCCAGAAAATTGCAGGGGAAGGTAAACTTCCAAACTCATTCTGTGAGGCCACTGTCACCCTAGTACCAAAATCCAACAAAGATGCCACAAAAACAGAAAACTACAGGCCTATATCACTGGTGAACATAGATTCAAAAATCCTTAACAAAATTCTAGCAAATAGAATCCAACAACACATTAAAATGATCATACATCATGACCAAGTAGGCTTTATCCCAGGGATTCAAGGATTCTTCAATATCTGCAAATCAATCAGTGTAATACACCACATTAACAAACTGAAAAACTTTTAATTTTATATTGGCATATAGCTGATTGTCAATGTTGTGTCAATGTCCATTTCAGGTGGACAGCAAAGAACTCAGCAATACATATACCTGTATCCATTCTCCCCCAAACTCCCTCCCATAATGCATAAGTTCTTAATGGCAGTTGTTTGTCAAAATTATCATTGGCTCTTAAAGAAATATGCATATCTGAGCCTTATGCTCAAGTATGTTGATTCAGAAGATCTCAGGTAGAACCCATCTGTATTTTTTAAAACTACAGGGTGATTCTCACATCAGAGGTGAAAATTACTGATTACTATCTACCCTTCTCAAACAGTGATCTGTGGACCAACGTATGATATCCACGTATCATATCTAGCAACAAATTAGAATTTTTCAGTTTACAAAGGAAAAGTAAGTTTATGTAACTGTATTACTAAACATACCCAAGATCCTGATAAACAGATGAAATTTTTAAAAGGTCAATGTAAGTCTCAGTTAACTGTTGCCACTTTTCTTTCTAGAAAGTAAAAACATTAAGAATAGAATTTGTTATCACTCTTTCAAGTTATCTCTCTCATGCCTTCATGAGAACTGCACCATTAGTTCACATTTGTTCAGATTTTCAGTCTGTTGAGATTTAATTCAATGGTGTGGATCTACCTTTATCTGGGGGAAGATTAGATTTAACTAATAAAACCCTGGTGGCTCAGATGGCAAAGACTCTGCCTGCAATGTGGGAAACCTCGTTTTGATATCTGGGTCTGAAAGATCCCCTGCAGAAGGGAATGGCTACTCCAGTATTCTGGCCTGGAGACGTCCATGGACAGAGGAGCCTGGTGGGCTACAGTCTATGGGATCACAATGAGTCGGACATGACTGAATGACTAACACATACACATACATGCAACTAACAGAGGCAGCTTGGATGGAAACAGAGTGTTAGCTGTTTCTGTGCCTTCCCTCCACCCAAACCCCTAACTTCTCTGCTAAGAGAAAATGAGTTTGCCAGTGAAGCTGACTTGGGCCTCTTTGGTTGATTCTTATTTCAGTCATATGTACAATTACTTTTTAGAAATTCTTCCAGACCTCATGTAATAAGTTATTTAGGTTTCTGTTTAATTTGGAGTCTCAAGCAATTTAAATAATTTAATGTTAATAAATAGCTATTCTTCAAAATGAGTGTCAGTAAGTTTTTAGATATAAAGAAAACATTCAAAAATAGTTGTTAGTTCTTGGCCTGAAATCATAAGGAGACAAATCTTTGCAGCCCTATGGATCATAGCTCACCATGCTCCTCTGTCCATGGAACTCTCCATTTGAGATACTGGAGTGAGTTGCCAGGCATACCTGGGCTGGGAAGATGCCCTGGAGGAGGGCATGGCTATCCACTCCAATATTCTTACCTGGAGAATCCCAAGGACAGAGTGGGCTGGTGGGCTACAGTAGTCCATGGGGTTACAAAGACTCAGACATGACTGAGCAACTATCACATACACATACATATATACATATGTGCATGCATGGTAAGTCGCTTCAGTCATGTCTGACTCTTTATGACCCTATGGACTGTAGCCCACCAGGCTCCTCTGTCCTTGAAATTCTCCAGGTAAGAATACTGGAGTGGGTTGCTATTTCCTTCTCAAGGGTATCTTCCCCATCTGAGGATCAAACACATGCCTATTAAGTCTTCTACATTGGGAGGCATGTTCTTTACCGCTAGCACCACTTGGGAAGCCCCATACACATATGAAAGTGAAAGTCTGCTCAGTCGTGTCCAACTCTTTGACATCCCATGGACTGTAGCCTGCCAGGCTCCTCTGTCCATGGGGATTTTCCAGGCAAGAATGCCAGAGTGAGTTGCCATACCCTCCTCCAGGGGATCTTCTCAACCCAGGGATTGAACCCAGGTCTTCCACATTCAGACAGATTTTTTACCATCTGAGCCACCATGGAAGCCATATACATGTACAGCCATATTTAAGCTGAAGTGCATTACATGGTCTTCTAAATAGTAGAGGGAAAATATTTTTGAAAACAAGTTTTTCTTCCTCTACCTACTTCATTTCTCACAAGAAGATCCCAGGCTGCTTGTAGAAGTTAAGGTATGCTGTAGGCAATGCTAACTATGGAGAGTGCACCTATGTAATTGGATCCTAAAAGCTGTGGTTCCTCAGAGCCTTGATTACGTTGTTCTCATTTTACTCCAGGCAGCATTTGGCAGAGAAGACTTAGGCTCCACGAGGACCAGATTCCCCTCAGCTATGTTAGGGTTGGAGCCACTGCAGGGTGACACAAAGATTTTGCTTGCTGGCCTCCATTTCAAAGACCCCTAGTGACAGACCAGAAGGCTGCCCCGCCAGGCCAAAGATCCAGAACCAGCAAATAGGCCTTTTTCATGGGAGGACTGGTGGTTTGTCTCAGCGGGTCATCTGTGCAGAGCCCTGGAGGTGATAGTCTCTCTCTTTGATTGCACCTGGAATTGCAACCACCTCCACTCTGGCCTCCAGAGCCAGATAATCATTAAATCAAACTCGGGTCTGCTTGCCCACAGTCAGTGAAGTCAGTTCCTGACATCAGGGTGTTGAGAAGAAAAATGCAGCTTTTTTATTGTAGGAGGCCAAGAAAGGAGTCCAAGGCAGCTAGTGCTTCAAAAATCTGAACTCCGCAAAGGCTTTCAGAGGAATGTTTCAAAGACAGGGCAAGGGGGAGGGTTTGTGAGACATAGGATTGAAATGGAGCAGGATCCTATGGTCCTTGTGTCCCATCTTCCACCTGTGTTTTGTTTGTGAAAAAACTTTAGCAATGTATAAGTTTAATCAGAGAAATGAGAAAATGCAGAAGCAGAGACAAAAGCCATCAAATAGGACAAGACAATAATAGTAAGCAAAATCAAGGGCTTTCAGTTCCTCCTTACAGGCCTCTAGAGGCTTCCTTGGTGGCTCAGACAGTAAAGAATTTGCCTACAATACAGGAGACCTGGGTTTGACCCCAGGGTCAGGTAGACCCTCAGGAGATGGGAATGGCTACCAACTCCAGTATTCTTGCCTGGAGAATTCCATGGATGGAGGAGCCTGGCAGGCTATAGTCCTTTGCAGGGGTTGCAAAGAGTCAGACACAACTGAGTGGCTAACACTTTTACCTTCTTCACTTCAAGGGCTATAGATAATATTCTGACCCATATCCTGTGAACTGTCTTGTAGATACTGAAACCCCCACCAGACAGAAAAAGTTAACTACATGATGACCAGTCTATACCCATGATATAAACTGCCACAGTTCTGAGAACTGGCCTCAAGGAAATGGGAACGAGCCAACCCTGGAACTAAAGATTAATTGCAATCATTTACACTTAAAGCAATGAAGATGAGGCTGGTCAAACCACTGATAACTAATTTCAAGATGATTGTCAGAGCTGACTGTGTTGTTTCTGCTGGGAGTTTCCTCCCTCTTCCTATAAAAGCTCTTGCCCACTGGTTGTAGGGAGTGTCAGCCTTTGGACAGGAATCCGCCCTTCCCCTGGTTGCCTGCATCCAAAATAAAGCAAACTTTCCTTTCCACCAACTTTGCCTTTTTATTAGGTTTTGAGTTGCAAGAAGCTGGTTTTGAGTTGCAAGAAGCTTCAGTTACAGGATCAGCTGGTAGACATTCTTCTGATAGGTGGGTGGAGGGATAATTAATTCCATCTGCTCTGGAATTAACTTCTTCCACCTGGTGGTTGTTTTAGTATCTGCCAAACAGCTCAAAAGCCATGGCGCATAGCTCGCTTGTTTTCCTTTTGTCATTTTCTCCCTTCTCTGGTTAAATTTCTGCTTAGACTAATGTTTTTCTACAGGCAAAAGGCAAGTGGAGGAGTCCTGGACTGAGAAGGGCCCACAGGACCCTGCTCAGTTATAGGTGCGGCTGCAAAAACAGAGGGAAGCAAGCTGGAGAAAAAGCCCCTTCCCAGACCCCGAGATCCTGCTGCCCTGGAGCACAGCAGAGGGCAAGCGTGAAGATGGCCCCTGTTGAGGAAATAGAAACAAAAAGCCCTAACATTAAAAGAGAAAGGGATGCCACCAGAACACAAAGATGGGCCTGCCTGCCTGTTGGAAGAAAGCAGAGGAAGGGCTTAGAAATGGGGTCTCAGGAAAAAGGTAAAAGAAAGAAGATGGAGCCCGGGTGAGAACCAGAGACTGTGCCCAACTGGCTTCCTCTGAGTCCTGCTCCTCAGGCTGAAGCTCCAGGACAAGCAGACCAGCCTCCCCCACATGAAGTCTGGACACCCAGCAACCAACTGCTTCACACGGGACCCTGGAGCAGGTAAGGCCCAGCACCAGGCCTGGAAGAGCCATTTCTCAGGTCACTACAGTGTTTTGGGTCTTGGGTATGCAAGCTCCATTAGTTTCCAAAGCTAAACATTTGGGAGGCTTGTCTCTCAGGGGAAGGTCTTAAAAGCTGGGGTGACTGCTGTGGGAATTCTTTGCCCCTCAGGGAGAAGCTTGGGGTATTTCATTCCTCCCGAATGTGGATCACCGGACAGGGTGGGGGTTGAACTCTATGGTGAGACTGTTCCAGCCTTTACTATCCACACTAATGTGGGCCTTTTCCTCCTCCCCCTGGTTGTAGAGATTGCTTAGTGGTTGTTTTTAAAGTTTTTTCAGAGGAAGTTGTTCCATATGTAACTGCAGATTTGATGTGTCCACAAGAGGAGGCGAGCCCAAGATCCTCCTATGTCACCATCTTGAACTGGCTAAAAACTGAAGAAAACAATGTTAAAGCGTTACTCACGTTGCTCTGTGGAGCCTAGATTGGAGGGGACCGTTGTGGAACAGTGAGCATAAACAAGCTGAAACTTTGGAGTTTGGATGAGAAACATTTATTAGTCGAGGAGGTGCCAACCTGGAAGATGGGGAAGTTAGACTTGTCTCAAATCCATTTTGCTGGCTGGCCAGGAGTTAAGAAGTTTAACAGCAAAGAGGGAGAGGGGAGGACATTCTATGGGATTCTAGCTTTGTGATAAAATCTTAGCTGTGGACTTTTTGGCATCACTGTATGATTTTGCTTGTCTCGGGCGGCTGTGATTATTCTATATGTTCCTGTAAAACAAGCTCATAGGTCAATGTCTGCTCTTCCTTTACCTTTCCTCTAGGAGGCATTTATGATTTGTTTAGGACTTAGGTGATGGTCCAAGAGTTTCAGTTCTCAGTTGACCCTTCCAGTGTCATCAATTTCTAAGTCTGCTTGGGGCCAGCTGTTTAAAGTCACAGGACATTATCTCAACAATTTGGGGTCATAAATCAAAGTATTGGTTTAAGTTGGTGGTCATGAAAAAGATTATGCTGGGCTTACATTTCCTATGTTTCTGAATTCTCTCACTTCTCTAATTAATAAGTGCTTGAATTGGCTCTTTGGAACTCGGAATATGTAGGACACTAAAGTTGTTTTTTTTTTTTTCCTACAAATAACAAACGGGGACACTGAAAGGCTTTAGTGCCTGCTGGGTTCTGCTTGGTTTCAGAGCCAAATCAATGCAGGAAAACCAGTTAGGAAAGATAACTTTGGCTTGAACTGGAAGATGGAATGGAATGGACCAATATGCAAGTATTTGAGGTATATGTTTGGGAGTATTTACTCACGAATTGGATATAAGGACAGTGAGAGTAAGAGGAATGAAGATTCTCTTCTAGATTTTTGTCTTGAGCATCTGAGGGTATGGTAATGCAATTTGCTGAGATTTGGAGCATTAGAGGAAGATGTGTAGCTTTTCCTGGCTTGGCCTTATTCCCCCTTTAAAATGTTTTATGATAATCTTTGCTTTCCCTTTACATCCTCTATTAGAAACTGAAATTTCATTTTGATGTGTTACTATTTGACAACTTTCTCCTTCAATGGACCACAGCTTTATTTTATTTTCCTGGCTTAGAACATGGAACATGGTAGGCTGGTTATAATGATTGAGTGAATAAATGTGTGTTGCCATTGAGACGTGAACTTGAGAATTTTGAGTGCCAACTTTTTGTTGGACATAGATGTGTCTGGAGGTAGGAAGAGAATTGATTGCAGATACTCATCTTCATGATGATGAAATCACCAGCGGAGTGTGGAGTGAAATTAGAAGAAAGTCAAGGAAAAGAGGAAGCACAGGTAAGCTAAGAAAAACTGAATAAAGCATCTTACTTAACAGTGGAAAACTGTTAGCCTAACACCTGGAAACCAAAATAACAGCTTTTCACGCATAAACACCAAGTGATCACAGGTGATCACAGTCTTCTACTTTAGTTGTCCCAACCAAAGCTTCCTTTAAAGTTTTTAATTCGCCTTTCTCTGAAATACAAAAACAGAAAGAAATGGGCTATTCAGTAAATGCATGGAGAACTTCAGGACTTAACCGTATGCAATCTAAAAATTTATGGACAAAATTAAAGTACATTCCCTGCTGAAATTGAAGGTAACACAAATCCACATATGTATTAGTCATCTGTGGAAATCTTTCCAGAAAATTTCCTCTGAAGGGCTACACTATTCATGTAGCCAGTGAGTCCTGGTTGCCTCCTAAAGTTCCTGTAAAACTGTGGTGAATCCAAAAGTAAGATCAGCTTGGGCTAGTTAATTGTAACATGTTCTACATGAAGTAATACTGTAATGACAAATACTTTCTGTGACTGAAAAAATCTATTGATAAACAGTCAAATAATTATCTACCTCTTCTTTATCGATGGGAGAGGAAAAGCCACGATTTTCTAGTTAGAGCACAGACTATACTTAGTGTAGAGATGGCTGCACTAGGTACCACAGCAGTCTGATTCCACAGACCCTTTATTTTGTTTCTACTATTACTACTACCGCTAAGAATGTCAAGAAGTTCTGAGAAGGGTAGCTCTTTGTCTGAAGTGCTAAAGGACTCGGCTAATCATTATCTCACTTCACACTCACAACAAAAATATAAGTTGACACAATTTCTTTCCTGTCATTCTTATGACAAAGTAGAGGATTTGAGAAATTAGGTGAATTATCCAAAACTGTGTAACTAATAAGTGACAGAGGTGAAACTGAGATCTCTTGTATGATTAGTCTGTGAATCATCAGATGGTCATTTTGTTTTGTTTTTGGAATGGTCAACATAAGTCTATAAAAATGTCATACAGAGGACTAGATCCAGAATCCCGATGTAAATCTATAAAAATGTCATACAGAAGACTAGATCCAGAATTCAAAAATTCACCAAAACACATTTTTTAAAATGTATTGGATTATAGTTGATTTACAATGTTAATTTCTGCTATACAACACCGTGATTTTATATATATATATATATATATATATTCTTTTTCATTCTGATTTATCACCAGATATTGAGTATAGTTCCTTGTGCTATATAGCATGTCCTTGTTGTTTATCCATCCTATATATACTAGTTTGTACCTGCTAATCCCAAATTCCCAATCCTTCCCTCCCCTACCTCTCTTCCCCCTTGGCAACCATAAGTCTGTTCTCTATAAAGCATAGCTTTTGTGTGTATGTGATAGGTATGTTTAATAGGTGGAATGGGATGATAATTTCACAATATAATGTATATCAAAACATCACATTTGATACTTGCACACATTATATTATATGCATACAATTTTTATTTATCATTTTACCTCAGTAACAGTGAGGGGGGGAAAGTATAGAATATCTTTAAAAAAATTTTTCTTGTTTGTCCTTCTATCTGATTTATTTCATTTAGCACAATGCCCCAAGGAACATCCATGTTGTCACAAACAGAAGTTCTCTCTTACTTTCTGAAGTATTCACTCCTTAAGATTTGTTTCCTAAATTGGCATTTTTTAAACTATTACTCTCAGCCTTCATTTTTAAATTTTTAATTGGCATATAATTGCTTTACAATGTTGTAGTCATTTCTGCTGTACAATAATGTGAATCAGCTATAGGTATACATGTATCCTCTCCCTCTTGGATCTCCCTCCCACCTTCTCATCCCACCCCTCTAGGTCATCACAGAGCACCAAGCTGAGCTACCTGTGCTATACAGCAGCTTCCCACTAGTAGTCTGTCTTACACAAGCATAGACAATTCTTGAGACCCAGTCTAAAATAACCAGCTGAGCTTCCCCACGCAGCTGTAACCAGAGTAGTCATCCATCCACCAGCTCTGGTTTGTCTAAGGTAGGCACCAGAGATCTCCTTAATGCTGCTTTTGTGAATCTTTAAAATCCTATTATTGGTTTCTGAAGGCATTCATCCATCATCCTCTCATGATAAATCTCCAACAAGGCTTTTGGTTCTCTTTTCACTTTCAGATTCCCTCATCCTCCATAAATTTCTTGGTGAAGTCACAATTAATCTTGAGGAGCACATTAACCTTGCTCATATCAAAGTAACCCTGCAAGTTTTGCAGTTTTACATATGATTAGAGACAGGTACCTCACATACTGAGAGTCTCCGTTTACCACAGGCAGGAGGGTAACAGTGAGGTTTCTGCTCTCTGCTCTCATTTATCTCTGTTTCCTGGCCAGGCTTGGATATCTGCAAGGCTCTGCTTGCCTCTTGGCTTTTAGATAACTCTGCTGATGGGTCAGCATTTTCCTCTCATCTCCATTTATAAACTGATAAGTCCCTTTGCGTCATTGCATTTTCCTTAAGTGCCATTGCTTGACATATTAGTTTGAATTAAAAATTTAAGCCCTCAAACTATATGAAAAATTTAAACCTTTTATTTAATTGATTAAAACAAACAAACAAACAAACAAAAAAAACACAAAACACTCTGCTTAACATCCGAATGGTCAGATTCCCCTTCAGAGAGCATCGTCTTTTTGCATTCAGAAATTGAGCTAATAATTCATAATCACTATGCCTCCAAAGATAAGAAGATTGATTAACTTACCAAGATTCCACCAGATATAATCCCTTCAAACTATATAGTTATCCAGTTGCAGTCTTCAATAATCAGGGGCAGTCATGCTCAGGCTCAAAGGAAAAGCTTTATAAGTAGTAGTAATATGATTAGAAGGTGACGTGAGCCCTGTTACCATCCATATGTGGGATTTCCCTAGCTTGTCTGCCATGGAATTTTAAGTTCCCACCATTCTGCAACATTTCAGGTTATGGTATGAGCATACCACAGAAGCACTCTGAAAATACAGCTAAGTCTCCTAAGAAGGGTCACCTTTTAAGTCATTAATGGCCATTAACATCAAATTGAGATTTAGTTTGCGTCATTTTAATGACACAAGTAGGATAAGCACAGAATAATAGGACAGTGATGAACTTTGATGGGACAGGATGTCAGGGAAACTGTCCATCAGGCAGTTTTACATCTGCAGGGCAAGTTTGACCTGGGGGGCACCGTGGTGGAATGTGCAGGAGAGGCAGAGTCAAGGATGAGGTTTTTCAAAGTATAGGAGCCAGAGGTGAAGGAATACTTATAAAGGTTGAAGTGGGCTGAGAGAGAATCTGCAAAGACACTGTGGTGTGTATGTCTATTTCACAATTTTGTCAGAGATTCAAACTTAAAGTGGAGAATTTTAATTCAATACTTACTTCCCCTCTTACAGTTACGATCAGCTCACAGCAAGGATCACACTAGGGATACTGCTGTACCTAATGAAACTGGCCCAGCAATATAAGTTTCTCAGAGAAGTTGCTAATGTATGCTCTAGATCGGATGAAACCAGAATGACGCACATTCATCATATGGGAAGTTTTTCATATTCCTCTGTGGAGTGTGGCTTTGAGAACATCCTTTAGATTCAGTTAATTAGCATGTTTCACTAGTATAAAGACTCAAAATATAGGTTAGATAAAAGGAAAGGAGTATAGTATGCAGAATTTACAAGGTGGAGAAGAACTTTTTAAATAGAACATTGAACATTTGAAGATTAAATAATTAAACAGAGAATAATCAGGGAGGAAAAGGAAGGATAGCTGATCTGTGCATAATATCAACAGCAGCAGATTAAGCATCGCAAACTGATGATTAGCTCATAAAAGGACAACCAGTAAAAAAAGGTCAAAATGGACAAATATAGAAGCATAAAACAGAAAGATGAGTTTTGAAAATTAGCAAAAAGGTGAAAGCTATTATTATGAAAAAGATAAATCAGTAGAGCAGAGACAAGATCACTAAGGATGACAGCACCTGGAAAACCAACAGCAACAACAGTTTTCTGAATAGCAGGCTGTATGGGCTTTTCTGGTAGCTCAGATGGTAAAAAATCTGCCTGTAATGCAGGAGACCTGAGTTCAACCCCTGGAGAAGATTGAGGGGATAGAGAAGATCCCCTGGAGAAGGAAATGGCTACTCACTCCAGTTTTCTAGCCTAGAGAATTGCATGGACAGAGGAGCCTGGCAAGCTATAGTCCATGGGGTTGCAAAGAGTTGAACATGACTGAAGCAACTAACACTTTCTTTCAAGGGCTCCAGAAATGATTAAAGAGAAGAAAGGGACAGAGAACCTGGTGACCAATAGAAGGCTAAACAACTTAGGAATAATGCAAGGGAAATCTACATCCATAAAGAACTTCACAAGGAAAAGATAGGGAGATCTGGAATTCTTCTTTGTTGTTGAGGAAATCTATTACAACCTCACTATGAAACAAATGTTTGAAAAAAGAACAAATGTAAGAACAATATCTCACATTTACAAAATGGTCTTTGTGAATCTCTTAGATTGTCCTGGGAATTTTCTCTACTTTTGGAGTCACAGGGGATATATCCAAAAATGGCAGCCATGGGGAGTTCAGTTCAGTTGCTCAGTCATGTCCGATTCTTTTCGACTCCATGGACTGCAGCACGCCAGACTTCCCTGTCCATCACCAACTCCTGGAGCTTACTCAAACTCATGTTCATCGAGTCGATGATGCCATCCAACCATCTCATCCTCTGTCGTCCCCTTCTCCTCCTGCCTTCAATCTTTCCTAGCATCAGGGTCTTTTCCAATGAGTCAGTTCTTCACATTAGGTGGCCAAAGTATTGGAGTTTCAGCTTCAGCATCAGTCCTTCCAATGAATATTCAGGACTGATTTCCTTTAGGATGGACTGGTTGGATCTCCTTTCTGTCCAAGAGACTCTCAAGAGAGTTCTCCAACACCACAGTAAAAAAGCATCAATTCTTCAGCACTCAGCTTTCTTTATAGTCCAACCCTCACATCCATACATGACCACTGGAAAAACCATAGCTTTGACTAGATGGACCTTTGTTGGCAAAGTAATCTCTGCCTTTTAATAGGCTGTCTAGATTGGTCACAGCATTTCTTCTCCTACTGCCATGGGAAATAAGAGGAGCCTTTTTTACTTTTGAAATTTTTTAAAGTCGAGCTGCCTAGTGGAGGACCTTGAGAGAGGAAAACAGACTTGGAAAGAATAAAGTCAGGAAAAAAAAGAGAGTAGAGGGAAAGAGAGGGAATGGTACATGAAAAAGGGAAGAAAAAGGAAACAAATCTGAGATGTATAAGCCTTTTTTGATGTGCCTAGTACCATGGTAGTGCTCTTAAAATCTTTTTTTATTCTTTCAACAAATATCATACCCATTTCACAAATGATAAAACTGGGGCACAGAAATTATTACTTAGCTCACATAACTGAGCTCACATAACTGGTATCTTTAGTTGAGGGCAATCTCTGTGCCTTGGTACTTTTCTGAGAACTGGTACTTTTATGAATACGTCAAGTTTCACAAGATTTGGATTTCTCTCTTATATATCTGCTGTGAAATTCATTAAAGCAACTATTTGTTTATAAGTGTTATTAGTATTTAAATGAATACTATGTGCCAGTTGCTCTTTTAGAGGCCTAGGGTATAGCAAAGGATTAAAAAGACATGTGTGTCCTTTTATAGGACATGTATTCCTGTGGGTAGAACTGAGACAAATCAGTGTAAGTATTTAAGGTTGTTTCATTACTTCTAAAATGAGATGTGTAATATTCATAGGATCTGTTACCTGATCTCCACAGTTACAAATTGGCATACACTTTCCAAATACTGTTTCCCCTCTGATTTTCAAGAACCACCCCTGGCATGCAGCATTACTCAATGACATGAAAGAAACACACTGAAGAGAAAAAGGGAAGCAGCAGAGGAGACCACAGCTTTCATCAGGTAGAGAGTGATATCTGTGACCACTGTTTAGTGGGTTCTGTTCAGAGACCACCTGGTCATATTTTTGAAAAGCAGAGCCAAATATTGCCAGAGTTAGAGATTTTTCAGCTAAATCTCAGGGAATACATTACTTGGAAAATATGAAATTTCATCTGAGCAGCTTTCAAAGTGTTTAATTTTATATTTGGATTGGAATAGTAAGACTGATATGGGGTCAGTAAAGTAACAAATAATGAATGTCATGGATTGGACTGAAATATTCAGACTCAGATCTGAGAATGTTAATATTAGAATGGATGTTGGAGTTCATTTCCTAGCCTTCTGCCTTCTCCAACTTTTAAGATAATATAGTTCTGGAATCACTGGTCCATAAATTAGCAAGAGGGGTTAACATGGAAGCAAATCTTAGGCCTAGACTCACCATCTAGCACTCTGGCAATGATGGTTCATTATGCCTAGTATTGCGTAGGCATTTCTGGCTCATTCAGTTCCCCAAGGTAGTTAAGACTAGTATTTTATTGGTATTTCTCATCTGGAAACATTAGTGAGTCCATGCTTATCTTCCCTCTCATCTAGTGAGCCAGTGGTCCTTTGAAGAGATTACAATAGTCAAATTTGTCAGATTTTCCGAAGTCAAAGACTAGATTTCAGATACACAGACACACTCACTCACATATTCATAATATGAAGATAAAGTGTGACTTCACAACAGAAATGAGGGATGCTTCAATATTATAACCTTGATTTGCCTTACAAGATGCCAAGCAGATACGGGCTTAAACTTTGGACAGGATCTAAAACTTGGCTTTGTTTTCTCACTTATAGCACTTCTATAAGCTTCACATGGCCTAAGCCACCCTGTTTACTTAAAATGAGCCATGAGTGGAGGTTTGCTCCCCAGTCTCTTGAGTGAGGAGGTTGTGTCTCCTTTGCAGGTTTACTTAGTGGTAAATGCCACAGTGATGTCCCCTAGGGAAATGACCATTTAGAGAGAAGGTGATACAAAGGAACTAAGCAGGTTTGAGCTAATAGATATTTTCATGATTCCAGGTGCCTCATTCTTACTCTATTCCATCTTTCCATCATATGTTCATTATGGATCAGGCAGCAATAACAATGCCACACAACCCAGTTTTAGGGGTAAGATCAATCTGACATCCTTTTAGGGGACTTAACTTTTAAAGACAGTACTTGGAGCTGATTTTGGTTAAAGAGCACTTGAACAATTTTGTAATCATAAACTATTTTAAATGTAAAGCAAATAAAAACAACCTAATTCAAGATAAAATAACAATTTGGTGACAGCAACACACTCGGTAATGATTCTGCTCCCAAGTCTGCTAGAAGTAAATGGAAGGTTATATCTTCTGACTTGAGAAAGCATGCTATTTATAGAGCATTTATTTATGTCTGAAGCCCATTTAAATATAAATTGCGATACTTAATGCCTAGTTTTATAACATGTCATTCACAATCCATTAAGTATTTTATTGCATGAATTGTATAAGAAACAGATTTATAGCCCTCAATTATGGCATTAATAAGGGATGATGGAATCTCACTGAAGATGTATTTCCCTTCAGTTTTTACTCAACTTTATTGTTTCAGCATGATGTGAACTAAACTCTTAACGTTTTGTTGTAGGAAGCCTGGAAACAAGTGCTCTGATAGTCAGAAGGTACAAGAAAAACATTAATGTTCCCATTAAACATTACTGCAATGTTTTAAAACATTTTGTTTTAAAACAATAAAGTTACTGAAAGCTTGCTTTGGGTTTTGATAATAGGTTATTTTAAATCAAGTTAGAAAATAAAGTTAGCTTTGATCTTATGACCATATAATTGTAACCTTTTCTTGAATTTCTTTTTAGAGAAGAGCCCCAAGTACTTGCTGAATGAAGTAGTTCATTTTTGTTGTTGCTGCAGGCTAAAAGGCATCCATTTCACATTTAGATTATATAAATTTTAAAAGGATTTCAAGATAATTTAGCACTTTGGGGTTTTATTTGCAGGGGGTATGAGGGACAGCCCAGGGGGTATGAAAAATGAGGCTGTACATCTGGAATAATGGGAACACCGCATTCTAAAATCAAACAAGTTAGTCAGAAATTTAATGTCAGAAATAAAATAATGCAAAAAGCAGAGGGACCAGAGATCAGCAGGTTGAGGTTTCAGAAATATTTCAGAACTGAATAAAGTGGTACCTGACACAGAAGAACATACAAAGCATGCACTTGGGAGGAGGCGTAAGACTTGGGATGTGGAGCATAGCCTTGGGATAGTGTAGAATGTCAGCTTGCTCTTGCTCAGGATGGGTGGTAGAAGGATCCCTGCTGATAAGCCTGCCAACAAATGAAACAGAAACCTGGAAGCACCTTGAGCTTTATGAGTCAAAAAATAATTCTCCAGTGACAAATGTTAAATGCAGCTCTGCATTTAGCACTGAGAATTTTTACCATGCATTTCCTGGTAACGTTTTTGCGAACTTGAACTGGCAGTACAAAAGATGCTAGCTGATCCAGAATATGATCTAGTTAGCACCCATACTATTTCCTAGGCCGAAATTATAAGTAGGGTTTAAAGATTCTGAGGAGTCCATGAAGACTCTGAACAATCTGGTGCAAGCTCTTTCCCAGGAATCATGCAAGGCAATGAAACAGCCCTACCGTTGCCATTTCTGCACAGAAGCAGTGTACAGGGATTGTAAAACCGTCTGGCTGTGTTCCCTGCGTAGGAGCTGTGAGTGGGAGAGCTCTGAGGGCCAATTTCATGGCCCATATGTGAGGATTTCAATCCATTTTAAATGATTGAGTATAATTCTTAAACTGTGATTTGCAGCCACTGGTTAAAGAATTGTCTCCATTTCCCTATATTTGTAAATGGCGTGCATTAATTACAGTCTTATTTCTTAAAGTCAATCAGTCAGACTGACTTATAGTGATAGGCCCACTTATATTTGCTTTGTTCCCTTTATTAATGGAACAATAATGTCTCTATTACTTTTTTAAATGTCTCATTTCCTTTTGCTATGGGCATTATCAGTTTTACTAGTCATTACTTTTCTGTTTCTAACATGGCTCCAAGACATTAATAGTATTTCATTATCAACTTAAAAGTTTGCAATATTTACTTCTTTATATGCAATGCACATTATAAATGATGTACATAATGAGGGAATCATGGAATTTAGCCATGGAAGATTCAGAAACGATCTGTTTGAGATTGAAATCTGTTTTAAATATGAGTACATGGAAGCCCAGAGAAGTAAAATAACTTGGTCAATGTCATATAGTGAATCAGCAGTGATTCTGGGACTAAAATTCAATAACATAACCATCGTATGAAGTGGAGATACTATTATCTTCATTCTACAGATTAGGAAACCAAGACAGAATAATTCAAGTGGTAGAATAAAGATTAGGATTCAAATGGTCTGTCCCTAAGACTTGACATATTTTAATCTCCAATTCCAACCTCAAAATCCAGTTTCCTTCTAAAACATTTCATATACTTGCAAGCTCATTATTTAAAACACATCTAGAATCCTTTTCATTTAAAAAACATGGAAAATATTTTTATAACAACCTAAGGGAGATAGGGATGAAATATCCCAATTTAGAGATGAACAAATGAGAGGTAAAACAATGTATCTAGTTTAGGCAGTGAATCAATGGTAATCCAGAACAAAACTCTGTTTTATTCTCCCCACCACTTAAAAGAAAATAACGAGTTGACCTCTAACAGTGGTGCCAACCCCCATCCCATTTTCTGTTTCTGTTTTCTGTTGTCTTCTGTTTCCCAATCAAGAGAGGCACTTTTTCCAGCAAGTCAACGTAGCTCTCTCTATGTTGCCCACAGTGAAGTGAGAGTTTGTATTGTGTTGGCCTAAAAGTTCAGGATTTTCTGTAACATCTATGGAAAAACCCAAATGAACATTTTGGTCAACCCAATATTAAATCACTCTTCTACCCCCAAGATCCTAATTTACAACTGAGCACTTTTGTTGCTGGTTGGACCAAGGACAGAGCCTGTGTTTCTACTGCCTCCCCACAGTTTCTAAGACCTGTACGTTATTCCCCTGTGTTGGCCATGAGATATTCAAATTTTTTGAGCCAAGTAGCCACTCGTGCCACAACCATATAACTAGGCATCTGTCAGGACTCTTGATTCTGGAGGCCTCTTTTCATATATAGTCTTAGCCTCCTTGTAGGCAAGGTATCCCAGGTGTTTCTTTCTCTTCTTCTAATATTCTGTGGTAAGAGGAGCATGGGATCGTGTGTGCTACATGGAGACTGTTGTACTGGAAAAATCAATATAAGTGAGTAATATGATCATCATTAGTCTAATAACTTCTAGCAGTGAATACCACTCTAGAGGAGCAGAGGTGGCCCTATACTAACATCCTGCCTCTTGTTTTCTGATGATGGAGGCACTTCATATGCTTTCCATTATCATTGTAGCAAGATCCCTTTCAGATATAAAGTACTATAAACTACCTTGTACTAAGGTGAAAATGATTGACAAGCACTTTTCTTTTTTTAAATATATTACTAAATTTTAGTAAAAATGATTTTGGGTGGAGGGAGAATAGTAATATTAGCAGTTGGCATTTGAGTGTAGAAAGAAATTGAAGGCAAGATGTTTCTAGATTTCTTACTGCTGCCTTAATAAGAAGTAACCGCTTACTGATAAATAATTCTCCCCTTGAGTAGTAGCCTCTGCATTGTTTGCCTTTTTTTCTCTCTTCCTATTATCTTTGTTGAAAGTAAATGACAGATGGCATGACCTAAGAAAGAATTATTTCTATGCTTATATACTCTCTGCCCTAAATTTATTACCTGTAAGAAGTTTGACCTACACGTTGAGGGCTGAGTGAGCCAGTGTTAAGCTCCACTGGTTTGTTTAACCTCATGACTGGGAGAAAAGCAAAAGAGATGCCAACGTTTTCACAAAAGTGATAGTACCTCAGAGAAGTTATCAAGTGGGAGACATGCACAAATACTAAATGCCAGGGATAGAGTAGGGAGGTATGAAAAAAATACTGGAGCAATAGTAGGCATGAAAGATGTTGGGTATCATTTTAAAGTTTCCATATGAGTCTATGATGATAGCTATTCCTTCATTTGGGAGGATTTCCAAACACTATGTATCCACTATCTCCTTGGGTCTGGTTCGCAGTCTTCATAGGAATGCAAGGATGATGTCATTAGCTGTCCTGACAACCAGAGCTCCACCGCTCAGTGGCTTAAATAATTTTCGTATGCTATCAAAACCTCAAGTTTCCACATGAGTAAAATGGATAATAATATGAGTACTTGCCTCAAAGTGTAATTATAAAAAATGAAGGAACACATGTAAGACGCTCAGTGGATTTTCTGGCCCATAATAAACATTTCATAAATATTACCTTGTTATTCTTATAAACCTGCTTATTTTTTTTTCTCATTTATTTTTATTTATTTATTTATTTATTTTTTATTGTTTTTGCCATACATTGTCATGATATCACCATGGGTTTACATATGCTTCCCCTCCGGAACCCCCCTCCCTCCTCCCTCCCCCCACCGGGAAATCTCGCTGCACCAGTCCCGAGCATCAATCCTGGGCTGGCGATTGATTAGACACATGACAACATGCTTCAGTGCCCTTCTCCCATATCATCCCACCCTTACCCTCATCCACAAAGTCCACGAGTCTATTCTATACATCTGCGTTCCTTTTGTTGTCTCGCATGTTGGGTTCTCGTTACTGTCTTTCTAAATTCCATATATATGCGTTAATATACTGTATTGTTGTTTTTGCTTCTGGCTTACTTCACTCTGGATAATGGGCTCCAGTTAAATTAAAAGCTTTTGCACAACAAAGGAAACTATAAGCAAGGTGAAAAGACAGCCTTCAGAATGGGAGAAAATAATAGCCAATGAAGCAACAGACAAACAATTAATCTCAAAAATATACAAACAACTCCTGCAGCTCCATTCTAGAAAAATAAACAACCCAATTAAAAAGTGGGCCAAAGAACTTAACAGACATCTCTCCAAAGAAGATATAAAAATGGCTAACAAACACATGAAAAGATGCTCAACATC
>ML663567.1:5644908-5757445 GCA_007570785.1 Antilocapra americana
GATGTTGAGCATCTTTTCATGTGTTTGTTAGCCATTTTTATATCTTCCTTGGAGAAATGTCTGTTAAGTTCTTTGGCCCACTTTTTAATTGGGTTGTTTATTTTTCTAGAATGGAGCTGCAGGAGTTGTTTGTAAATTTTTGAGATTAATTGTTTGTCTGTTGCTTCATTGGCTATTATTTTCTCCCATTCTGAAGGCTGTCTTTTCACCTTGCTTATAGTTTCCTTTGTTGTGCAAAAGCTTTTAATTTTAATTAGGTCCCATTTGTTTATTCGTGTTTTTATTTCCAATATTCTGGGAGGTGGGTCATGGAGTATCCCGCTTTGGATTATAGCAGAGAGTGTTTTGCCTATGTTATCCTCTAGGAGTTTTATAGTTTCTGGTCTTATGCTTAGATCTTTGATCCATTTTGAGTTTATCTTTGTGTATGGTGTTAGAAAGTGATCTAGTTTCATTCTTTTACAAGTGGCTGTCCAGTTTTCCCAGCACCACTTGTTAAAGAGGTTGTCTTTTCTCCATTGTATATTCTTGCCTAAGGTGTCCATAGTTGCGTGGATTTATCTCTGGGCTTTCTATTATGTGATCACATCCTGGGCCATAAATCTAACCTTGATAAATTCAAAAATATTGAAATCATCCCAAACATCTTTTCTGACCACAATGCAGTGAGATTAGATATCAACTACAGGAGAAAACCTCTCAAAACTTCCAACATATGGAGGCTCAACAACACACTGCTGAATAACCAACAAATCGCAGAAGAAATTAAAAATGAAATTCAGTTATGCATGGAAACGAATGAAAATGAAAACACAACAGCTCAAAACCTATGGGACACTGTGAAAGCAATGCTAAGGGGAAAGTTCATAGCAATACAAGCTCACCTCAGGAAACAAGAAAAAAATCAAATAAATGACCTTACTTTACACCTAAAGCAACTAGAAAGGGAAGAGATGCAGAAGCCCAGGTCTAGTAGAAGGAAAGAAATCTTAAAGATCAGGGCAGAAATAAATGCAAAGGAATCAAAAGTGACCATAGCAAAAATCAACCAAGCCAAAAGCTGGTGCTTTGAGAAGATAAATAAAATTGACAAACCATTAGCCAGACTCATCAAGAAACAAAGGGAGAAGAACCAAATCAACAGAATTAGAAATGAAAACGGAGAGATCACAACAGAAAACACAGAAATACAAAGGATCATAAGAGACTATTATCAGCAACTATATGCAAATAAACTGGACAATTTGGATGAAATGGACAAATTCCTAGAAAAGTATAACTTTCCAAGTCTAAACCAGGAAGAGATAGATAATATTAATAGACCCATCACAAGCACGGAAATTGAAACCGTAATCAGAAATCTTCCAAAAAACAAAAGCCCAGGACCAGATGGCTTCACAGCTGAATTCTACCAAAAATTTAGAGAAGAACTAACACCTATTCTACTCAAACTCTTCCAGAAATTTGCAGACAACCCCCGTTTTTGAGATAGATTCTAGCCCTATGTTTCCTGGATGAGTTGCAAGATTTTTATCTTTGCTGAAAAGGCTATCTTGTAAGAGTGAATATTTGCCCGCATTAAGCTAAATAAAGGTGTGCTGGAGACATTCAAATGGTAAACATGCTGTTGGGTCTGATTGTGCGGAGGTCCGACCTTTTGTAGGAAGGATGAGCTTAGTGTAGGGGTTGTTGATGGTAGGCAGAAAACAAAAGTTTTCATGAAATGGTTGTGATGTAATGGGGATGTTCTTTGGCTATGAAACTGTGGGCTAGCCTGTTGTAGCCACATGCTCTGGGAAGGAAACTCAGAAGGACAATGCAGACAGTGAAGTGCAGTTTATCACACCGGTGGGCCCAAGGCAGAGTCTCCTCTTAGCCAAGGACCCTGACCAGCATTTGTGAGGATTTTTTATACCCACGTGTACGTGTCTAAACCCACCACCCCAAATCACCCGGAACTTACATCAACGCAGGAAAGGTAAATACAATCACAATAATACCATCATTCAAGTATCATGTGTTAGAACAGTGGATAATCAATAAGCCCAAGGTTACTATCAGAAAGCTTATGACCTGTCAGGAGCCAGGGCTCATGACCTGTCAGGAGCCAGGGCTGATTAGTGCATGTTATCACTTAGGTGTTGAGTATCCTGGATCTAATCTTCCAGATTCTCCTGTCCAGAGGGGGGCCTAATCCCTCAATTATAATTTCCACAGGCACTAAGCACAGAGTTCAGAGAGGTGCCCGAGCATGATCAGCATGAACAGGCCTGAAATGGAGATCGGGCCCTATGAATTCCTTCTTCAAGCTGAAATAGGGTGAGAGACTTTTCCACCGCCTTTTGGAGAGACTTCTCCATCACCTCACAAAACTAGCAGCAATAAAGAGAGACTGCTTTATCACCACACACCGACTCAGCTTAGTTCTTCCGCCGACACCACTCATCCCTCAAGACCCCCTGGACCCCGCCGGGGCTGGACCCCGGCAGGCATGCCTATCCAAAGCCGTGAAGAGAACACAGCATGTGGGAGAGAGAGGGAGAGTCCATGTTCGAGGAGCAGGAGAGAGAGCGCAAGCAAATGCTTTGGCTCCTCTTTTATATGTTTATTTCTACCCCGTGGGCCTGTCCTATGCAAATCGGGCTTAGACAGGAGTGCTGTTCCACCTGCAGTTCTCACTCAGGTCCTCAGACCTTCCTTGTTCTATTTTTGCGGGCTTTTCCCTTCCTTGTCTTCTAGCCACCGCCATTTTGGACTCCTGTTTCCTATTCTAACTACCTAAGAGTTCTATTAACCAGCACATGCCTTTGTTAGTACTGGGATGGCCAAAGAGTTTGTTTGGGTTTTTCTGTAAGATGTCACTGAAAAGCTGTTAACACAGCCTTATTGGCAATCCAGTAGGTTACGTTTTTGTTTTTTTTTTAATGATTTAATAATATTCTTTTGTTAAAAATTTTTATTAGATTATAATTAACACACCATTGCAATGGTGTGTTAGTGTCTGTTATATAGCAAAGGGAGCCAATTATACATATACATATATGCCCTCTTTTGGGGGGTTTCCTTCCCATTTAAATCACCACAGAGCACTAAGTAAAGTTCCTTGTGCTATACAGGAGGTTCTCATTAGTATCTGTTTTATATATATAGTGTATATATGTCAATCTCCCTAGATTAAGTTCTAGTCAAATTTTATCTTCACTGGACAAGTTTTCACAAGCCAAATGTTTCTAAAGTGGATTGTTACTGGACATCTTTAGATCAATGTTGGAGTCCTGGTGAGTTTCCATTGATAGAGATCTCAGAACAGCTTGAGAGAGAACAAGCAGGGCTGACTTCTCAGCCAGGCTCATTGTCTCATTCTTATTATCATTGAAAAGTAACAGAAGAAAGCCTAATGCTTGAGGGGAGTTATTCAACCCAACCAGGCGAGGCTGTATTACCGGTATGTATTACCCGGCAGGTTACCTCCCTCTGCACCTATATACATTTAGGCTCTAATACCCACAGCCAGATGAAGTCAGTTGGCAATCCCATCTCTTCACTGAGATTGGTGACATGTAAAGGTGACAGATATTCAGTAGATAAAACATGCCTGATTCCTGGGTCACAGGGCTTCAGAGACCCCGAATCAGGCTTTTCTAGCCAAGATGGATGAGAGAAGCTGGCCATTAAGTAGAACTGGCTTGTGGAATAAAGCCTCAAGTGGCCCATTTCCATAACAGAGGTACCTTCCCCTCTGTGAGGCTCACTAATCCCACCTACGGTTTTCCTTATGACTGTCTTTCAAAGATGTTCTTCCTAACTAAATTCCTTGGAAATGAAGTCCGAAAGATAAAAATAGTGTTCTGGGGAAAAATAAAGGAAGGAGGAGCTTACCTGATGCTAAATGTTGACTCTCTTTCAAGAGGAGGCTAAATGCTGAAGAGAATGCCTGTAATTAAGAAATCTATTTAAGTGTGTTTTACCAGCCAGCCTCAAGGTGAGTCAACTATGAAAACTTATTTTACTTTTTTCCCCTCACAGAACATTTATTAGCATCTTGTTGAAAGCATACGGATTTAGAAACACTGCTTCAGAGAAAATATTTAAGAGGATGTGTGGTGGAAAGCTGATTGGCTTGCTGGGGTTGATTGCCTGCAGCAAGGCTTTTGTTTAGAAAAAGGGATAGAAGCATACTGATACTGAAATGGTCTCATCAAATTGCTCAATAAGAGATTTTCTAAAACAGGATTAGGACTAAGATTACAAAAAAAACCTTTTTATATGCGGAACTCTGGTGAGGCCATTTCAAAATGTTTACCCAGTCTCAAAATTTACCACATAATCTTATTAGAACAATGTGTGCAATTAGAAGCTTATATAATTATTAGGTCTTTCTTAAGTTTCTTAATCTTTAATGCCAGAATTGGATAACAGAGCATGATCTCAAAGGAACAGAAATTGCTTCTAGCTTGCTGCTGTTGTATTGGAAAACCATTCTTAATGGTTTGCAAGTAATTTTGATTTCCAGTGCTTCAAATTTAGACTTCTCACTTGGAAACTTTGAAACCTTTATACTAGGTCATGCAGGAAACAGCTATTTTTAAATAGCTAGGCTAACCTATTCCTTTATTTTTTGAATTTCCTAAGTGAAAATGTGTTTCAGGAAATAGATGCTCAAATTACATAATTCAGATTTATGCAGACCCTAGTCTCTGTTTTTTGTTTTTATTTTATTATTTTAAACCTTATCTTTGTCATTACTCTGCTGATGCTCTTTAAAACTTGGCTCTGAGATTGGTCTCTGTCATTGCTATTATCTGTGTGTCCTGAACAGTTACTATGATATCACCTAGACACCATTGATCAAAGGATGTCTGGCCTTCAACATGATTATATTAAGATTGATATTAGTCTTCATGGAGAGTGGATCTTAGGGTCTTGGGTGAGACTATTTGTTTTTTAGCCTCTTGGTTTTAAGATATGATTCATGAATATTTTTTGCCATTGGGTAGAATTATTTAATGACTTAAAAAACTGGTAAAGCCAGGGTAACAGCAGAGAGACTAAAAAGTTAAAATGAATTGTTCTCCATTCATTCAGCTTTCAAAGCTTCAGCTAGCACTGTACAAATGTTTAGGTCCCCATATGGCCCATTTTTCCTTTGGCTCTGGTTTCTGCTTTTAGCACATAAAATTAGGGGGGAAAAAAAAAAGGAAGAGGTATGCAATTATCATGAACAAGTCTTTATATACTCTAAAGCAGTACTCTTTCTTTTTTTTTTTTTAAGTAAATGACCTTTGGTTGTAACTTGGGTAACATTTATGCACTCTCAATGTAAATGAACTTTGTTAATATCTTTTATTTATTTTGGCCTTTTCTATTGGCCAAAATAAGGTCTTACTTCCTTGATCAGTAATTGAACCCAACCCCCTGACATTGGAAGTCCGGAGTTTCAACCACTGGACCACCAGAGAAGTCCTCAATTAACACTCTTGAGAGTGAAACAAACAAACAAAACAAATTATAGTAATCTGTGCACATACTACCTCAACTCTATTTTGATATTTACTAATATGTGTTTTCTCACTTAATATTGATGATCTATCATTATTGAGTTGTTAAAATTTTTGTAAATAATAAACAGATCAGCTTCTCTTTGTCATCAACTCCCTCTTGCTTATTCCTCCACCATTCGAAATTGCCTGCAGATCCAGGAAACGTTTGTTCTGTTTTCTTGATCTTTGTTTCCTGTTCACTTGAAATCTCTGTGCCTATACTATCTGGTTTAAGGACAACAGATAATTAGATATTCATGAAATGATCCTGAACCCCAGACTAGGCCTTTTCCTTCAAAAAGGGTGAAACTTCTCTCTGAGTTAGAGATTGTAGGTTATAAACATTTCATGAGGTTTTGTTAGTGTCTGCCTCACCCGTAATCCTAGTGACAGCCCCAAGCTTTTTCACAATTTAGGAAACTCAGAAACATGTCCCACTGGATCCAAAGAAACTGACTGCTGCTGCTGCTGAGGCGCTTCAGTCGTGTCAGGCTCTCTACGACCCCATGGACGGCAGCCCACCAGCCTCCGCTGTCCCTGGGATTCTCCAGGCAAGAACACTGGAGTGGGGTGCCATTGCCTTCTCCAATGCAGGAAAGTGAAAAGAGAAAGTGAAGTCGCTCAGTCGTGTCCGACTCCTAGGGACTCCAAGGACTGCAGCCTACCAGGCTCCCCCGTCTGTGGGATTTTCCAGGCAAGAAGACTGGAGTGGGCTGCCATTGCCTTCTCCAAAGAAACTGAAAGTTTATAATCAAGTCATTAGTTCATCATCAGATTATCAGACTTTCTTTCTTGAGGCCCCTTAACAGCTATTCTTACTGTTTGCAAACTACTGGTGCCCAGTGGGGTCTGTGGGCTATTTCTGAGAGAACTCTCTAGAGACCTGGAAGCTTTGGGACAATACAGCATTATATTGTTTTTTACTAAGAATTTTTGAACATTTGAGAGCTATTACTTTCTTTTACCACTCAATAGGTGGCTCAGATGGTAAAGATTCTGCTTGCAATGCAGGAGACTTGGGTTCAATCCCTGAGTTGGGAAGATACCCTGGAGAAGGAAATGACTCCCCACTCCAGTATTCTTGCCTGAAGAATTCCATGTATAGATAAGTCTGGCCAGCTACTGTCCATGGAGTCTCAAAGAGTCAGGCATGACTAAGCCACTAACACGCACATCCACCCTATAAACTCTTTTTTTTTTTTTTTTTAAGTAAAATGTGCTTTTTTTTTTCCCCTACACTAGCTGAGGGACAAGAGAAGAAACAGTTTTATGAATCTTCCTATTTCTTTTGTTGTAAGAATTCTGTTGAAGACATAGGTCATGACACTGCATTTCCAAGGATTTTCAGGAAATACTCCTATCTGACTTCAGCCACCAAAATCATGGCAGGGCTCCTGAACAATTGGACAGTTTCCATTTACAGGTATAGGGAATTGTATAACTGATCACAGTGTTTCCCTTTTAGAATTGACTACTGAAAAGCTTAGAGTCAAACTTATGACTAACTTTCTATAGCAAGTGTGTTGGTTTTATAACAGGCATTTTTAGATTAAACTTATTTCTAATTCAATTTTGCACACATAACTGTGTTCAGTGTTCTTTTTTAATCTCTGTTTTTCCTTTGTCATTTAGTTGATGTAAGAAGTCTTAAATTCTTTCAGGAATAATATGGAGAATAGCAAATAACTGAGAACTGTTCTACATTCAGCTCTCCTCTAACTCAGCATTCATTGCAGTAAACAATGAATTTTGTCTGTTTGGCTACTTTTTTCTGCTTTTATCTTTCCCTCCTTTAGCTGAGTCTCTTAGTGCTCAGCCTTTAATCTTTTCCTGTGTTGTTTAGCATTTTTGATGTTACAACATTATTATTATCTGTTGTTGTTGTCATTATTATGTATTGAGAGTTGATTACTGGAAAAAGCATAGTATATATTTCCACTTCAAAAACAGTTCCTGTTCAAAGAACATAGATGAATATAAATTTTAACTATGCTAATAGAGTAGTCTTGTAATTTTCAGAGTGAAAAGTGCTATGAATTCCATGCTTTCTCAGGCAAATAGTGACAAATAACAAGATAAAACAGGCTATTATGAAACAGTGAACAGTAAGGCTCGTCTTTGTGATGAAGTAGCAGTAATCCAGTTGACTTTATTAACCCTATTTGCAAGTACATTTTGAAGTTCTGAAACTAGGTTTATCAAATTTCACCCTGAGTACCACTATACCAAGCAATTTATCATGGTGTGTCATGGTACCTGTCTTTACCTGAAATTTAAAAAAAAATGAAACAATCACTGGACTTCAAACTGGGATCGGTTTTAACACTAAGAATTGGATTCTCTAGCTGTTAACTGGCATCGGTCTAATGGCAGCAAGATTATAAGGATGATGATGTGGGATATATTTAGAAACTGGAGTCAGGGCAATCGTGACCATAAGTTGATACTGTGGGTATAAGTATTTTTAAATATCCTTCATTTCTTCTTGACAGTCATTTTGTTCCTTCAAAGAAATACAGTTACAAGAATATGTGAGTCACAGATAATTCAATGACAATGAACAAGGAGATGGAATGAAATTTTGCTATATTGAAACAGCTGATCTCTTGATTACTTTATCCGACTAATTTTCTAAACTAGAAAGAAACCTTTGATTATCCTTGATTCTCCCCTCCTCACTCCCAACCTATACTCTTCGGTAAACACTGTTCATTTGGCCACCTGCCTTTCATCTTTGAAACCTATTTAGCTTCTTAGACTCAACTGCTGTTTCCTTCATTCAGGAAATAGGTTCAAATCATACCTTGGTGCTTTGTTTATACTCCCCAATTCTAATCCAGTTTCTTCTCTTGGACAAAACAGCTACTTGGGCTAGTAGTTATTGAGCCTTAGACCCTGGGAGAATTCAGACAGGATAGCTGGAATGTTTTCTGTTTCATGGTCCAAAGCCAGTGAGCTCGCCAAAGAGATTCTGAATGTAACAGATGTTAGACCGTGGTTAGAAGGTTGACATCAGCCCTATGTGTGCTTGCCTAGTTTCTTAGGTCCTCAAGGAATCTAAGAGGAGGGGAATGAATGAGTCAAGTCCTCCCACACTTGAGGTGAGGCTATGCAGGGAATCTGGGCACCAAGGTGGATTCCTCATGTGATCTACTGAGGAACTGGGAGTCATCCTGCTACTATACTGCTGGCCCATAGGGATATGAAAGGCTTAACCTTTTGCCACTTACAGATGTATTACAGATGTACTGCTCTATAGAGTGCTCCAGCTACCATACCTGACACAGCTGACAAAGAAGTCAACAGCTTTAGGGGGGGACTCAGAGCCAGAGACAAAAACACCAAACAGATCTGCCAAAAGAGACTAGTGACAACTTAACAGTAAGAAAGTTCATAAGCACACAAAAGATTGACATATAGCAGAAGAATTCAATTCTTTCAATTTAAAACACTTTTATTTTAGTCAATGTTTAGATATTTGTCTAATACTTTGGAAGATGAGGTGGAAGAAATAGTTCACAGCCATGATGGGAGAAACATTGAGAGGATGCATCTAGGAGAACAAATGTGTGAATAACTTCTATTCCAGAAAGAGAAAAAAGATCAGATGAAGGAGAGGAAACTATTCAAACATAATTGGGGGAGAAAGTTCTCATATTGCATAAATACTTGAACTACAGATTAAGAGATTGCAGCAACTTCTGGTAAGATTTGATAATATATGTATATATATTCTTGAGTGTAGGTTGACGAAATTCTAAATTCTAAGAAACAGAGAAACCTCTTAACCATGTGAACAAAGAATCAATACCCATAGGGACATGGAGAAAACTTTGTTTTTGCAGAGTTAGGGCTATCTAAATTTTATTGAAACTTGAGACTTGCACTATAAAAACAAACGTGCATGCTCAATCTCTCAGTCAAGTCCAACCCACAGTGACCCTACAGACTGTAGCCCACCAGGCTCCTATGTCCATGGGATTCTCCCAGCAAGAACACTGGAGTGGGTTGCAATTTACTTTTACAGAGGATCTTACCAACCCAGGGATCGAAACTGTGGCATCTCCTGCATCTTTTGCATTGCAGGCTAATTCTTTACCACTGAGCCAACAGGGAAGCACCCTAAAAATAAGTCTGGAAGTTAATTGATGACTAGTTAAATAACAATTTCAGAGATATTTGCCTCTGCAGAGGTAGGAGTTATACAGTTACATTTCAAGGCAGATAACCCCAGGATCAGGGAGCAATCCATAGACTGCACAGCTGAATGCTCAGATCTTACCTCTCCATGGAGAGATTTATTTACATTCCAAAGGGTTAGAAAAGAACATCTAATGGGTATTCTGAATGCTGGGGAAGATGGACTAACCTGGGTTTGGTGTTGGGGCCAGGGTCTGTATTGTGTATCCAGGAGGTGGTAGATTATATCATACAATTGAGCTCAGGCTGTGTACAGTGGACGAATAAAAAGGGACTAGTCACCTGATGGAGAAAAACTGTGCATTGTTGGGTTGAAAAATTAGATTTTTATTGAATCCTTCTGTTGTCATCAAGTCTTGAGCAAAGTTCCTACAGTCATGAATATGTTTGAGTTCTTTTGGCAAATGTCCATAAAACTGTGGTCTGTGTACTAGTTAGCATAAACACTGCATAGAGATCTCATCTTCAGAGGTTAACCCATAAGCTGAAGCAACATTGAAGAAAGAATAGAAGTTTACTGAAAATGAGGACAGTATTGGACTCATGTAGGTTGCAAAATGAGATATTTTATTTAAATTTGATTCCAACCAGAAGGCTGTAGTTAAATCTGAGTTATGGTGCTGAATCCAAGGATGTTATAGTTAAAATATGAAGACAGCAAGCAATTCACAGCATGGTATAAAGGCTATAGTAGAGAAGAAGGCAGAGTGCTTGGAAAGTAGAAAGGAAGAAATTGGGGGTAGGGCAGGGAAAATCTCTCTAAGGTGAAAACACATTGCGTTTGTTCTGAAGGGTTTAGGGAGATAAAGGAATTAGTTGAATATTGCAAGAGAAATTGAATCACGTGCTTCCACTTGGGTAAATTTAATCATTCCTTGTGTTTTAGGCAGTGAGTGGTCATAAAGTACTTAATAGGTCTTTATAAACAATTGAAAATTATTTTGAGCAGGTGAGAAGCCATCAGTTTCCTTGTGGGATTAATAATCTAATGAAGAAAATGAGGTATGACACTAAATATGTAAAACCATGTACAAATAGAGAAGTTTAAAGCACATTGGAAGGTAAAAAGTAGGGATTGGAAGTGGAATTACTATTTTTATATTATCAGGGGTACAATTTCTAATTACTGGGTTTCTCTTCTAGCATATTTAAGCACCAGGCTGTGTCTGACTTCTGACTGTTCCTCCGGGACAGAACATTTTCCTTTTGTCTTTCTTATCTGTAAGCAAATCTGAAGCTTGAGACCTGAAAGGGGATGATTAATGTTTTTGTTGTTCACTCTGCTTAGACCAGTTTGAATCTGCCTTTTGGAACTGCAGGATGTAGTCTCTGACCTTTTCTGAATTTTAGTATCTTTATATGAAAAGAAATTTTTTCATCTATATGTGTCTCAAGAATCATCTTTTCCACCATCAATTTTAAATTTTAGCTTTTAACATATTCTAAAGTACGGTTTAACATATTAACCCCAGGTCTTCATCACATAACATAGGTTCCAGGTTAGTACTTTCTAAGCTTTAATGGACACATGAATTGCCTGGTAAAACATAGATTTAATTTCAGTAGATCTGGTGTGAGACTTCAGATGCTGTATTATCTGAAGCTGCCTGGTGATGTGGATGCTGCTAATCTGTGAACCACATCTACTGCAAGGCAATAGGGGACTATACGGATAGAAAATGCCAGACCTAGATGCTGAAATAGGCCTTGAAACTTAGGACAGATTTCTTGTTCCCCTATTTTTCCTCTACTCAGCTTGGTAAACTCTGAAATCAAGCAATTTTTTTCTTTGTTTAAAGACAGAGAAGAAGTTTTTCCTTTCAGGACCTTTGTCTACACACCCATTTTTGCTTGCCCTAATATTTGGAAGGGTTTGTTAAAGTGCAGCCATTTTTTTTTTTTTTTTAGTCCCTTAACTGATATTAGGTTACTGCAACATCAAGGGAATATGTATGTCTCACATATCTTGAAAACAGTCTTTCCACATAAGACTTATGAAAGAAAGAAAACTATCCCTTTCTCACTGCACAAATTCCATGCTCAAAACATATTAAGAAAAGGTGGTATGTTGATGATGGTTGTGGGTAGACATTTTCATGAGATAGAAGGCTTTTACCTATGACTGCTATTAATTAGAAAATTTTTTCTAGATTATCTTCTATTTACTTGCTGGCACTCATCACATTTTTTGTGCTTATTTTGAACTGAGGATAGGCATCTGTGACTAGCATAAATTGGTTGAGAAAATATCCACAATTATATATTGGCCACCAATTATGTTCTAGGCAGCATGATAAGCAATTGTCACAATGATGATTAAAACACTCTAAGCATTGGGTATTTACAGTCTAGTTGGTGAGACAGAGCTTAAAAAAAAAATCTCAGCATTAACAGTTAATAAAAATTGTGATCAATGCTTTATTTGCTCTCCTATCTAACATGACAATGCCTTTGGGTGGGTTCTTTGTTGATAGTAAGAGGAAACAGTCTCTTAGTAAGCTAACAACATTCTAGTAGCCCAAGCTGATTCACTACATGAATCTTTTTTTTTTTTTGTAAATGTGCTCTACAATCACTTAGCCATAGGTTTTCTTTCCAGGAAACAATACCTCAGGCAGAATAGGTGGGGTATTGTGGATAAGTCTGGCCATGACAGCATCAAAAGCTCTCATTAAATATCATTCACAGCCCAAGACCATCCTTTTGTCAACTTACACTTTATGCATTTGATAAATCCTTCACAAATGCCCTTTCTGAGCTTTCCTCAAAGTGGAGGTGGCTAGTCCACATGTTGTTCTGCCTTTAATTCCTGTTGGCTTTATTTGTATGTTGCATTTTCATTATTTATATTGCAGAGAGGGCCCTGAACACGGATGGTGCTCTTAGACATAGTTCAGTCTTGGCTGGACTCTGCACTCCACTCCCCTGGCTATTTGTCCTTGACCAAACTCTCTTAAGGTTTCAAAAATTTTCATATCTCCTCCTTAGCTTGCCTGTTTTTCTCAGTATTTCCTTTACGTTCATTGTTCTTATTCTTTGTTTTTTTGTATTAACTAAACCTGATACACTGTGATTTCCCAAACCAGTATTTTCTTAACATCTTCCTATTAATCCTGTTCCTCTACTTATAATGAGTTCAGTGAGCTATGAGAGTGATATTTAAAAGTAGACTTGATAGGATAAGTAGGGTGAGGCAGTAGTAGGATGGGAAATGCTCTCCTTGTTTTGCCTGAGATGAGAGACAAATCTTCCACTGAAGAATTTTAGGAAAGCTTAGTGCGGCTGTGTTGCAGGAAGGGGGACCCCTTCCAGGGCCCGAAGCTGGGCTCTTGTCTAACACTCGGAAATGAACTGTCCGAGGAGACACATGTGCTGACAAAGCAAGAGATTTTATTGGGAAGGGCACCCAGGTGGAGAGCAGTAGGGTAAGGGAACCTAGGAGAACTGCTCTGGGTTCAGACTGCATGACTCACAGTCTCTGGTTTTATGGTAATGTGATTAGTTTCTGGGTGGTCTTTGGCCAATCATTCTAATTCAGAGTCTTTCCTGGTGGCACACCCATAGCTCAGCCAAGATGGATGCTAGCGAGAGGAATTCTGGGAAGTGGACAGACACACTTCCTGTCTCCTATAGACCGTTCCTGAACTCGTCTGGTTGGTGGTGGCTTATTAGTTCCGTATTCCTTATCAGGACCTCCTGTCATAAAACAACTCATGCAAATGGTTACCATGGTGCCTGGCCAGGGTGGGCGGTTTCAATCAGTGTGCTTCCCCTAACAGCTGGAGCCCAGATAACCAGGGCATTTGGGCTGAGATGAGTTGGTAAGATAAGTGAGATCTTGTAGCCTCATTAAGGATTTTAAATTTTGTGCCATAAGCAAGTTATTGTCCATGGACTGAGGAGTCTGGTGGGCAACAGTCCGTGGGGTTGCAAAGAGTCAGACACAACTGAGCACGCATGCGAGCAAGTTATTCAGCCTCTCAGTCATGTCCAATTCTTTGTGATCCCATGGACTGCAGCATGCCTGGCTTCCCTTTTCCAAGGGGAGAACATTAAAGGAAATAAAAAAAGAAAATAAAGGGAATTCCATGGGATATGTGTGTGCGTGTGGTGACAAATTGGATTTGCATTTCAAACTAGGAAAAAGCTGATATTTCCTAACATAATTAAGTACCGGTTATGACCTGGTGACTGTTTCATCACCACTGAAATCATTTTCACATTGTTTAATCAGAGAGAATTTAACTAGTTGAATTTTAGATCCCAAAATACTCACTTGATGTTGATTGAAGTCATTCTAACTTAGGAGAAATTGCAGGGATTCACGTCCCTCTATCACACAGCATTTTCTAAGGAACAGTTTTGATGGAAGAAAATGAAAGTCACTTAAATTGACAGTGGGAACTAAGGCAGAGGACAGGAGAAGGGGATCCACCCACTTCGCAAATATTGATGACAATGCTTCCTAGTATTCCCTTATCTGAAAATTTGCATAAAAAGAACATCGTAATTGCTTAGGAGCACGCATGAAACACTCACCAAATGCAAAGCACACACACTTAATGGCTTGCGTCCAGGAGCATTTAGTGCATTGTCATTTGGTCAGTGAGACATAAAAAAGGAACCTGTTACCCACCCAGCCTATTTGCTAGGAATTTGGTGATGGTGGTCAGTTGGTAAAGAATCCAACTGCGATGCAGGAGACCCCCTATTCCTAGGTCAGGAATATGCCCTGGAGAAGGGATAGGCTACCCACTCCAGTATTCTTGGGCTTCCCTTGTGGCTCAGCTGCAAGGGAGTCCCACCTGCAATGTAGGAGACCTGGGTTAGATCCCTGACTTGGGAGGATCCCCTGGAAAAGGGAAAGGCTGCCCACTCCAATATTCTGGCCTGGAGAATTCCATGGACTGTAGTCCATGGGGTCACAAAGAGTAGGACACAACTGAGCAACTTGCACTCAGAAGAAGGCTCCATTTTGTTCTTCTATTTCAGAATTTATGATTTAGGTCTGTTGTTCAGTTGTTCAGTCATGTCCAACTCTTTGCAATCTGATGGACTGCAGCAAGACAGGCTTCTTCCCCGTCCTTTACCCATCTCCTAGAATTTGCTCAAATTCATGTCCACTGAGTTGATGATGCCATCCAACCATCTCATTCTCTATTGTCCCCTTCTCCTCCTGTCCTCCGTCTTTCCCAGCAACAGGGTCTTTCCTAATGAGACAGTTTTTCACATCATGTGGCCAAAGTATTGGAACATTCAGGCTTGATTTCCTTTAGAATTGATCTCCTTGCAGTCCACAGGACTCTCTACAGTCTTCTCCAACACCACAGTTTGAAAGCAGTTGGGTCTTGACTACTTAGAAAAACTGAGACTAATGGTTTGCCTTTGATGTCTTTCCTTTCTCACGCAAATCCCCTTGCCCATGGAATTCCAAGCCATAAAGGTGTCCCCAAAATATAGAGATCTCTCTCTTATCCATGTATTATAGATATATAGGTAGACGGACAGATAGATATAGATATGGGCTTCCCAGGTGGCACTAGTGGTAAAGAATCTGCCTACGAATGCAGGAAACTTAAACGTCATGGATTGGATCCCTGGGTCAGGAAGATCCCCTGGAAGAGGAAATGGCAATCCACTCCATTATTCTTGCCTGGAGAACCCCATGGACAGAGGAACCTGCCAGGCTACGGTCCATAGGGTTGCAAACAGTCAGACACAACTGAAGTGACTAAACACAGTATATTTATATGTGTGTGCACTTAGTCGCTCAGTCATGGACTGCGACCCCATGGTTTGTGTGTGTGTATAAAATATTCATGGACTTGTTTTATTTCTGAAATCAACCTTGTGCCTTCTGTATTTTCTAAGGCAAAAAAAAAAAAAAAAGATATTTGTTTTAGCCTGACATGCTTTTTGTGCTTGTAGCCTGAGGAATCAATTGCTTTGTTCCCAACACTCATTTATTAGATAAGCTGGTATGGGTCATAAGGTCCTCAAAGGAGCTCTCCCTCCTTACCAGTGCTCTGACTGGGTCAGCAAGAAAGAACCCTATAAATGTGGCTTATGCCCTTTAGATGTCCGAGGGATATATGGTTAGGAAAAAGGTTCTAAATATCAAGGATAATCTGGAATGCTTTTCAACTACTTTCTATTACAGAATGCTAATGCTAAGCAGCCAGTAAAAGTGCCACTTAAAAAAAAAAAAAAAAGAATTGCTGAGTTTTGGGGACCACTATTCAAACAGTCTTAATGATCTATGATTTTAAGGAAGACAAGCCTGGTTTACTTCCAAGGATGCCAAGTGTACACTCTCATTTGAGGCTGTTGAAGGCAGCTTCTCCAAGACTGAAGCTGAGAAATGAAGAGTCTTCTGCCACAGCGCTGCCACTCCACAAGTTCAGCATAACCATAATGATTTGGGAAGTCAGGCAAGTGAAGCCCGGGAATGAGTGCATTAGAGACACACTTGTGGGCATGTGGGCACACACAGTGTTTGTCATTTAAAATTCTCAGGTGGAGCATAACGGCTGCTTTTTGTCCTAGTACCAGTGTGTCTTTGAAACCAGGAAAAACACTTCCATTTCTAGGCTAAAGAAAAATTGGACTGAGATTTCGGAGAAAGAGTGTGTGTGTGCTGTTCCCCTGAAATGTTTTGGTTTTGATGATTCTGTTGCAGGAAGGGGGATCCCTTCCAGGGCCCAAGAGTGGGCTCTTATCTAACACCCAGAAATGAGTTGTCTGAGGAGAAACACATGCTGAGAAAGCAAGAGACTTTCTTGGGAAGGGGCAACCAGGCAGAGAGCAGTAGCGTAAGGGAAACTAGGAGGACTGCTTTGCCACGGGGTTTGCAGTCTTGGGTTTTATGATGATGGAATTAGTTTCTGGGTTGTCTCTGGCCAATCATTCTGACTCAGGGTCCTTCCCGGTGGCAGATTCATCACTCAGTAAAGATGGATTCCAGCGAGAAGGATTCTGGGAGGTTGGTCAGAACTTATAGACTGGGCTTCTCCTTTTTGCTTTTGACATTCCTGGAATTCTTCCAATTGGTAGTCGCTTGTTCTGCATTCCTTACCAGGACCTCCTATTGTAAGAGAACTCATGCATGTGATATGATCGTGTCTGGCGAGGGCACGTGGTTTCTGTCTGTGTTTTCTCTAACAATATTGAATCTTTGTCTTATGATTTGTGTTTTACTACCACTGTGATAGCTATGATATAGCAATGGTTACAGATTATCAGAATTTCCCACTCTCCTAACAGCTAACTGCAGTGCCCCTTCTTGCTTACCAGAGTTTAAATGAACAGTTGTATCAGATGAGCTATGAGTAAGTGTGCATAAATGTTTTGAATGAGCATTTTACATTTCTGTAAAGACAAACCCCCCAAACCTGTTTGAAATTATTGTTGTTAGGAGTGGAGATGCCTGGCCTCTGAATTCTCATTTTTAGCTGTGCCTTAGGTAAATAGATTCTGAATCATTGACGAATGTGCAGCAATGGCGAGAAGGTGAGAACTCATTAAGACCATGATAACCTGCTAAGTCTACACAAACAATCCCTACTTTGCTAATAAGTATTTCAGTTCTCTTGTAATTGGCTACTTTTGAGTTGTATAATCCTCTAATTAAGTGACATACTTGGGATGAATTCTTTTGCTTCTGAAAAATTGATAAGGAAAAGTTAACAAAAATTTGGAAGAATAGGAAATGAAACAAAATATAAACAAAAACAAAACTTGGACACTAAAAGAAAGGAAACCAGTGTTGTATTTAATATTTGTAAAGCAGATTCCATATAAAGACTGCTGATTACAACTAACTCGCTTTGATGCCTAGAGTTTATCACATCATTTGATTATGCCATGGTTAACACATCGGTGTTCTGGTGGATGTTCATTTGAATAGCAGTGAACCTTGACTATTAAAAAAAAGGGAACTGTGGAAAATTCATAATGAGATCTAAGAAAACTGCATGAAAGGAAAATTATTACTATTGACTTCATTAACTTTTAGTTTTTAAACCTAAAGATAAAAATGAAGGCAATATGGAAATCATACAACATCTCTCAGGAATACTTTTTGTTCCTCAGAAAATTAATTTGCAACTGATTGAATTAAAATGGAAAGGCCTCAAGAAGATAGGCTCTTATGGTAAAATGCAAAGCTTACAGGGAGAAAATAAACATCTACTAATGCCTTTTTATTCCTGGTTTCCAGAGCACACTGAAAGTGTCAGTTAATAATAATCCAAAAATTGCTCATGTATTTTAAAAGAAAATCATTCAGTTCTTCAGTTTATATCTTAGCTGCTGACAAGTACTGTATTGGTAGGTGGTATATTTTATTTATGTAGTCAATGAATGCTGCTTTTTTCTTTTTTCTTTTCAATGAATGGTGTTTCTGTGAACTTCATTGAGCATCTCTCTAAGAATTTTTCTGGAATACATGCTGTTGTACTGTGGGTGAGGCCATTTTGCATCATCATCTTCATCTCCTTCTGTTTGCCAGATAGAAAAATATAGTCTCAAATAATATAAGTGAGTGAATGAAGTGATCTGGGCGGGAGAGAAGAATTGATTATTTTGAAGTAATCAACTTCAAATTTTGAAACTATAATATTTTAATGGGGAACTCTTTTAAACTCTGTCTAATGATAGTGATATTAACATACCAGTAGGAACAAGAGCAAAGTGAGTAAACTGGCAATTTGTGACAGAATTTATATTACTGATTGGAGAAATATAAATTGATGTTAAAATTCATTAATAATCTATACAAAGAAAGTCATAAAAGAACTAATATATCAACCTGTGAGATAGTCATTTTTATTTTTTTAAGTTAAAATGTTTTGTATATTATCACTGTTCGATCATTCTCTGCTCTGACTTAACATTTTTATTTTGTGTTGGGGTATACTATGAAATCTCCTACAAGGAAGAACTTACTGACTCAGTTGTGGGGTTGCTATCAATAGTTGCAGGTGGTAGTGACTTTGACAAATAACAGAGTTCAGATGGCTGCAGAAAGCCACCATTCTCAAGGAAGCCCATATACTGTGACTTATAGAATGAAAGTGGAGCTATAGTGGGACAAATGTTAGGCAGAACTCAGTGTGGTGTAGAGAATGCTTGTTGTGGTGCCAGCACTGCAGCCAGACTGTTTTCTCTGCTCAAAGCTGCTTTCTTCCTAAAGGCGTTGACCCTAAAACCCTCCTTCCAAAATATTCTACACCCTAAATTGAGTCTGAGTTAGCTTCCTGGAGAACCCAATCTGCCATGGATATGTACAACCTATAATTATAATACAGGTTGTACATAATTATAAGTAATTATTATAATAATTATAAATTAATTATAAATTATAAATCTATAATTAATGATTCTAATGTAGAAATTAAAATTATTTTATGGAAAAGTTTTTGGTAAAATAGAAAAGTATCTAGGTCTAGTGAAAAAAAAACCAACTCTCAGATGCGTAATTACCTAGCAATTCATCCCTCTATCCATAAATCATGCACATGAATATAAAAAATTAAAAAACAGTAACATGAGGTAACCACAATTTGACCAGTGGAGATGTTTTGTCGCTCTTCCTCCTTCCTTCCCTCCACTCTTTATTCCGCTTTGCTTCCTTTTGCTCCTGCTACTGATTATTGATGGGCCTGTATTACTTTAGTCATGGTCGATACAAAAGCTTTTAAAAAAATTATACTCACAAGTTAAAAAAATAAAATATTTTAAAAAACATTATGTGCCTAAACAGGGCAAAGAGGTTTTGTGTTTCTTACTCTTAATATATTTATAGTCCTAAAATCATTTGGCATACTGTCTGAGATGTTCTGTGATGTCCAATAATTTTACAACTAGCTATTGGGAGGTATACTTGCTTGCTCAGTTGTATCCAACTTTTTGAGACTCCATGGGTTGTAACCAACCAGAGTCCTCTGTCTATGGGATTGTTCCCGCAAGAATACTGGAGTGGGTTGCCATGCCCTCCTCCAGAGGATCTTCCCAACCCAGAGATTGAACCTATATATCCTGCATCTCCTGTGTTGCAGGCAGATTCTTTATTATTGAGCCACAGGGGAAGCCCAGTGGGAGGTATAAAGCATATTTTAAAATTTTAAAACTGAACTTAGAATAGAGATAAAACCATGTAGCATAGCATATAGCACATGTAAGTAATGTCAGTGAAGTGAAAGTTGAGCAAATTGTTCCCAGTGGTCCTCAGGATCTTGGATAGTGTTCTTCTCTTTGAAACCTGAGATCTCTGGAAACCGTACTGTCTTTTTTGCCCCAATGTATAGTAAAAGCTATGTTTTTTCCAGTAGTCATGTTTGGATATGAGAGTTGGACCATAAAGAAGACTGAGCACTGAAGAATTGATGCTTTTGAACTGTGGTGTTGGAGAGGACTCCTGAGAGTCCCTTGGATAGCAAGGAGATCAAAGCAGTCAATCTTAAAAGAAAACAACCCTGAATATTCATTGAAAGGACTGAAACTGAAGCTCCAATACTTTGGCCACCTGATGCAAAGAACTGACTCGTTGGAAAAGACCCTGATTCTGGGAAAGATTGAAGGCAGGAGAAGGGGATGACAGAAGATGAGATGGTTGGATGGCATCAGCAGCTCAATGAATATGAGTTTGAGCAAGCTCTGGGAGTCAGTGATGGATAGAATAGTCTGACTTGCTGCAGTCCATGGGTTTGCAAACAGTTGGACAAGACTGAGGAACTGAACTGAACTCACCATGTAAATATATGCATATCAGCGCTTAAAGATAGCTGTGGACATCTAGTATCTAGCTGTGTTCATGGGACTCACTTTAACTTTTTTCTCATTCTTTGCCTGCTCTTGACTTTGTGTCTGTAGATACTTGGATTTGTAGCTTGCCACTGCCTCCTGGTCTTTGTATCAGGATTGGTCTGTTTTTCAGCTCTGTTCTGTACCAAACCCATCTAGCTTTTTTAGTTCTCTGGCTCTAGGCAACAGTTTTACTGAAGTACTAACTTCACCTTCTTTTTACTGGCCCCAGTAGTTAAAACCTAGCTCTGGCCACATGAGAGACAGTGAGACGCAAATACCTCTCTATATATAGATTTTATTTTTCCCCCAGTCTGAGCTGACCAGAGGCCTGTCATTTCACAGTCTTTACCAAATTGAAGAAAACCAGCTGGAAAATACTCTACGAAATTAAAAAGTGAAATGACAATTTAGTAAATGCCCCAAGTATGACAAATGAAATATTTTTGCAAATGTGCTTGAAAATATAAAATTAAAATCATTCTCATTCAGGTGAAAGAATGCCCAGAATGACATACTTTCCTAAGAAACTCTGAATATGAATGAGGTCTCTTTTTTTTATTTAAATGCCTGATTTTAAAATGAATTTTCAAATAGATAACATATTCACATGTAAAGTTTAAATTCCCAATATACCCTGCTAAGGGGCTTCCCAGGTTGCTCAGTGGTAACGAATCTGCCTGCCAATGCAAGAGATGCAGGTTCAATCCCTATGTCAGGAAGATCCCCTGGGGGAGGGCATGACAACCCACACCAGTATTCTTGCCTGGGAAATCCCATGGACAGAGAAGCCTGGCAGGCTGTAGTCTGTGGGGTCACAAAAGAGCCAGACACGACTTAGTGACTTGACAGCATAACTCTTTTATTCATAGCGCATAGTGTATGGACTGTTTTATATTAATAACATGATCTTGCTTCAAGAGATCAGGGCATGGTCTAGTTTGTTCACTGTTTCTTCCCCAACATATAACACAGTTTCAGGCTCATAGTAGATTATGTTCAGTAAATATTTATAGGATAAAATACAGATATTTAGTCTCTGTAATCTCTCTTTTTCAGGCCTTTACATCTACCTAGCAAGTTTGGTTGATTCATCCACAGGAATATTTATCAGCTTTATCTCTATTTCTACAGTCACAGTCCAACCTGAGGTCCTCATCAATCTGTGTCTTAGACTGTTAAAGCTTCCTACATGATGTTCCTGCTTTCTTACACATAGATAACCAGCTCTGCAGAGAGGCAGGCAGTGTAGCAGCATGACTAAGCATTGGAATGGTCAGTCTCCTTGAGTTCATATTCTAGCTCTGCCGCTTATAAATTTTGTGGTGGTTTTAGTTTATTTGAAGCAGGAGACTATTTCTTTTGATGCAGTAGGTATAAAGGAAAAAAAAAATCACAGTTGCCCTAATGTGAATTAATTCTAAATTTTAAAAATGAATCTCTATAATTGATGCTATAATTGAAGTCGAAATTCAAGCCAAGGATGAGATAAGCAGATGACATTACTATTGAACAGCTGGTTGATGCTAAATCTTTCAAAGAGCCAATGGAGTGCCGGTTTATTAGCAAGGCTTGAGAAGATGTGTCTTTCTAAGTGCTAATAACACCTGGTTCTTCAAAGTACTAATTAGAGAGAATGGTAAAACAGATTTGTTAGTTCCTCTAAGATATAAGAATTCTCATTGATGTGCGAAGTGATAAAAATATTTTGCCTTTAGTTGGAGTTTGGAGCTTAGCCACAATGTAGGCATGGCTTCATTTTCCTACTGGCTTCCCTAAATGTGTGAATTTAGATAACACTTAAAGATGTTTGCATGACTTATGAAATTAAAACTTGGACAGCTTGCTGTCAATTATGAGCTGTTCCCTCTGTGAGTTCTAGTTATGTGAACCAAGACAGAATTTTGATTTGAATTCCCATAGTATAATTTTCTTACTGGTGTAACCAAGGTATTAGATGAGTGATAAATAAGTGTGTTTACTTTGCAGGTGAGGTGTTTTTTTTGGTTGCTGTTTTTGGTTGCTTTGTTTTTAATCCATGAATTGATGACCAGGAAATGCTCAGGAAATGACCAGGAAATTTATTTAAAAAACTAAATATTTTTAGGGAACCTTTTCTCAGTAAGCTTGGAATGACTTATAATCTCTCGACAGGGCTGGCAAGCTCATGAATAAGATTTGGCTGCTTTTCCGCTAACAACAAAATGTGTGCAAAGGCTGAAGCATTGTGTGTTACTTTCAACATAATCAACATTTTTCTGGTTGTACTGGACTCTTCCCTAACTGGACTACTCTTTCAAAGATGTTATTTCTTGACCAACTCATGCCTAGATGGGAAAGGATTTCAAACTTTCCCATGAAGTCAAATTTATATTCAGAGGTATTATCCTTGCTCTGAAAACTCTTTCAATCAAAATTTATCTCTAAGGTAGAGTTTGTTAATAAAGTTAAAATTCTAATTTAGGAGTGGGCAAACTATATCCCACAAGTCAAATCAACCCTACTTTATGCAACCTGTAAACTAAGAATGGGTTAATATTTTTCCATGGTTGAAAGCAATCAGGAAAAAGATTAATATTTTGTGACACATGGAAATTATTTGAAATTCAAATTTTAGTGTTCATAATTGTTTTATTCGACTATAGATACTTATTTACATATTGTCACTGGTTGCTTTCATGCAGCAGTGGCTGAGTTGAGTAGAGACTATAGAGACCATGATTTGCAAAGCTTGAAACATTCACTATCTGGATTTCTATAGGAAAAGTATACTCACTCTATTTTGTTTTCATTTTTAAATTTATATTATTGAAGTATAGCTGATTTATAATGTGTTAATTTCTACTATACAGCAAACACACTCCATTATACATATACATCCACACACACATTCTTTTTCATATTCTTTTCCATTATGGCTTATCACTGGATATTGAGTATAGGTCCCCGTGCCATACAGTAGGACTTTGCTGTTTATCCATCCTACATATAATAGTTTACATTTGCTAATCCCAAAGTACCCACTCCATTCCTCCCCCACTGCCCTTTCCTTTGGCAACACAAGTCTGTTCTCTATGTCTTATTCACCACATATTCTACTGTGAAGAGAGAAATATAGTTTGTCATTTTAAAGTGAAGAAGAATCAAATTAACACATGGTCTATTGTGATTATGGCATTCTGTGGAGGAAGCAGTTAGGAAAATTAGTTTAGCAAAATTAAAAATAAAAACCATAGATACATATTTAAGAAACATGGAAAGGTGAAAATGAATATAAGTTATATTGGCTATGCCTCATGAAGCAGTCAATTCACTATTTTTTAGTCCCATTATTTTTCTCAAAAAAAAAAATGCAGGAGCAAAGAGAAATAGTCTAATAATTTGGGGGGGGGTGTAATAAACCTTATTTTTGTCTCTGAAGTGTGAGCTCTGCAAGAGGAGGGTCTGCTTCTTTTTCCCTGTGACTTCAGGGCCTAGTATTTAGCAGTAGGTCCTTAGCTGAATACTCTGCAATGCACATTTTGGTGAATGCCATTTGAATGGCCCATGAAAGGTTGAAAAGAACCTCTAAAGTTTGAATCTCTGAAGAAAGGCTGAAAGAGAAACAAAAAGTCAGAGGTATTTTCCTCAGAAAACAGAAGGAGCAGAACACCTTTCCCCCCACTTATTCCCCAGCCTGGCCTTCAGCTCAACAACAAGTTTGTCATCAATCTCTTTCTACCAACTCATGGATTTTAATTCAGTCACTGTGACTCTTCTTTATACCAGAGTCATTGCTTTGTTTATTATTTATAGACTTTAGTTTTTGCTTCCTAGATAAAGGAAAGGATTTTTCCTGACCATTATATACCACATAAGTGTTTTTTGAACAGTCAATAATATTATTTACAATGGGACCCCTAGGGTGAGAAGATTCCTTGGAGGAGGGCATGGCAACCCACTCCAGTATTCTTGCCTGGAAAATCTCACGAACAGAGGAGCCTAATGGGGTTGCAAAGAGTTAGACACAACTAAAGCAACTTAGTATGTCCACACGAAAGGTAACTGCTCAGCAGTGGGAACAAGGAGTTCTCTGAGTGAAAGTTCCATCTCTTCCCAGCAGTGTGTTGCCATGGAAAGAGGACTCTTTTTTGAGGCAATTGGTTTCTAGCTCTTTTTCTTCCAGTGATGTTCTCTGTCTCCCTGAAGTGTTAATTTGTCTTTCTACGCCTAAACTTCTTTATCTGTAAAAACAAGAGGTAAGGCTAAATTGGTATCACTGGCAACATAACAGTTTTTATATAAATTCTCAAATCCTAAGATAGTAAAAAAAAATTATTGTGTTAGTATAGATTTGCATTTTAATAAAAATTTGTAACATTTACTCTGTCAAAAACACAGAGTAATATATTACTATTAGTGATGTCTCAAGTGCTCAGATATGAGTCTAGTTCACAGTTAAGTGTGCATTTTGAAATAAAGCTGTTAAAATACATTTGACAAATGCTACTGCAATCAAGTCTTCGCAAAAGTTGATGGCATTTCTGTACTTTTGAAAGATCTCTAGAGTATGTCCCCTGATCATTTTTTCTAGAGCTGTGTACTACAGATACATTTGCAAGAAGTGATTTCAGAGGACTAGAGTACTATAGTGTGCAGGACTCACTTATTATTTAATGCACTAATACTGGTGGAAAAAACCTTGAATTTCACTTTCTCCATTATCCTCACTTTTCTAATGATCTCCCTGCCTATGATACTTCTGCATACTTAGCACTATGGCAGAGGCTGGGGATAAAACAGTGAGCAAGACGTATTCTCTAGTCTAAACAGCCTAATGGTCTTCCTCTTCTAAAACTGTTGGTCCTCTTGTTTGAGATTTCACTTAATTGCACCATCTAGTCACACTAGCTGGAAAACTTAGGATATTTTTACATTTCCCCTCTCCCTCCTTACCCTTATACAGAACCAAGTCCAATTTTTTTTTTCCATTTCTACAGCTGCTATTCTATTTCAGAGCTTTGTCAACTTTTACCCAAACTATTAAAATAGCTTTGATTCTTCTTTATTCCTCCTGTTTTGTTCATCTACATTGTTGGCAAAGTGATAAGTGTCAACTCTAAATTTGATCATAAGACTCGCTAAAATCCTTCTAAGTAATCCTAAGGAGCATAAAATAGTGTGCATACCTTTCCCTGGTGGCTGAGATGGTAAAGAATCTACCTGAAATGCAGGACACCTGGGTCTGATCCTTGGGTTAGGAAGATCCCCTGAAGAAGGGAATGGTTACCCATTCCAATATTCTTGCCTGGAGAATCTCATAGGCAGAGAAGCCTGGTGGGCTACAGTCTGTAGGGCCACAAACAGTCAGACACAACTAAGCAACCTACACACACTAGCACCCTCTACTTTTTATGAAGATCACTATGATAGGGACCTGTGTTAGTCAGCTTGAGTTGCTATAACAAATAGACTGAGTGGCTTAAACAACAGACATTTATTTTTCACAGGTCTAGAGGCTAGAAGTCCAAGATTAAGGCATTGGTCAGTTTGGTTAAGATGAGGGTCCTTTCTCTGATTTGTAGATGTATACCTTCTTGCTATATCCTCAAATGACACAGAATTTTATGTCTCTTCCTGTTTTGTAAAGGATTAATCCCCTCATGATGACCTCACCCTTATAATATAATCTAACCCTAATTAGTATCCCAGAGTTTCCACCTCCAAATAACATCACATTGAAGATTAGAATTTCAACATAAGAATTTCAAGGGAACTAAAACATTCAGTCCATAGCATTCAGCCCCAAAATTCATGTCTTTGTCACCTGTGAAATATATTTAGTACATCCCAGTGGCCTCAAGAGTCTTAGCTCATTTGGCATCAACTCTAAAGTCCAAAGTCTTATCTAAATAGCATCTAAATCAGATATAGATAAGACATGAGGTACAATTCTTCCTGAGGCAAAGTTCCTCTCCTGTAAAGCTATGAAAGTAGATGTGTGCTTCTAAAATACAGTGGTGAGATGTGTGCCTGCTCAGTCACATCTGACTCTTTGTGACCCCATGGACTGTAGCCAGCCAGGCTCTTCTATCCATGGAACTTTCCAGGCGAGAATACTGGAGTGGGTTGCCATTTCCTTCTCCAAATGGTGAGACAGACTTTCTGAAAGAGAGAAATCATAAAGTAGAAAAGAGTGAGTCCCAAACAAGTCCTAAATCTAGCAAGGCAAACTCCTTTGGACCTTAAGGCTTGAAAATGATCCCCTTTGGCTTGATGATCTTCCCTCTGGGCCCACTGAGGTGGCAGTCCCACCTTCAGGACCCGCTGGGGTTGGGGTCATATCCCCACAGTTCTGCTGGGCAGTGATCCTGTCCTTTGAAACAAAAGCAGAGACCACCTTTCTCACTGGACCTGTGGTGGAAGTGGCACCCTTGGTGATCTCTGGATTATCTTTGGGATCCTTCCTTTTGAACAGTGCACAGCAAGCAGCAATATATTCCAGTCCTGTAGGATCTAAGAAATCCTTCAGCCCTCATTCATTTCATCTAGTTTCTAATCTCTTCCATTCAAACTAACAGTATTTCTACTTGGGTGGCTGATTATGCCCATGGTTCATACCAGTACTCACTTCCTTACCGGTCTGTTTTGGAACCATACCTTTAGTGTTCTCAGCATTCTAGATAGGCTAGCAATTTTTCAGAACTTTAAATTCCAGCTCCTTTTTGTTTAGCAGTTCTCTCTTCAATTCATTTCTCTCTTCTCACACTTTACTATAAGGAATCAGAAGTAACTCAAGTGCTTCTTCAACACGTTGCTTAGAAATCTCAGCTAAATATCCAAAATCATTCGTTGGACCTTGTACCTTACAAAAACAGTGTAAAACAAACACAATTTGGCCAAGTTCTTTGCCACTTTATAACATGGATTACCTTTTCTCCATTATTCAATAACATGTTCCTCATTTCTACCTGAGGTCTCATCAGAATGGCCTTTACTGTCCATATTTCTACCACCATCTGTTCATGACTGATATATCTTCTAAGAAGATAGATGCTTCCTCTACAATTCTTTTTTTGTTTGTTTTTTCTGTGCTCTCACCAGAATGTCTTTAGCAGTCCTTTCACAGCAATATCAACTTTTTCTAGTATGCACCTCAAAACTCTTTCATCATCTTTTTTGTTACCCCCTTCCAAAACCACTTCCATATTTTTAGGTATTTGCTATAATCACACCCCACTTTTCAGTATATATTTCTATGTTAGCTATGTTAGCTCTTCAGAGAGACAGACTCAATAGACTACATATGTGAGATTTATTATCAGAAGTTGGCTCCGGCAATTATGGAGGCAGAGTAGTCTTCCAGTCTGAGGTTGGGATGAAAACTAGAGATCCAGGAAAGCTGTGGTATAAATTCTAGCCTGATTCCCAAGAATTGAGAACCAGGAACCCTAATGATTTAAGTCCCAGGTCAAGCACAGGAGATCTTTGTTTCAGCTCTTGCAGTTAGAGAGAGAAAGAATTTAACTTTCCTCTACTATTTTTGTTCTATTCAGGCCCTCCACAGGCTGTATGATAACCCAACACCAACACTGGGAGGACAAACTGCTTCTCTCAACCCACCAAGTTTCTTTTTTTTTTTTTTAATTTAATTGTAATTGGATGATAATTGCTTTACAATGTTGTGTTGGTTTCTGCCTTACAACAACATGGATCAGCTATAAGTGCACATACATCCCCTCCCTCTTGAGTCCCCCTGCCTCCTGTCCACCTTCTCACCCATCCAGTTCACCATAGAGCACTAGGTTGAGCTCCCTGTGCTATACAGAAACTTCCCACTCGCTATCTGTTTTACACATGGTAGTGTGTATAGGTCAATGCCGCTCTCCCAATTCATCTGCTGTCTCCTTCATGCACTGTGTCCACAAACCCATTATCGACATCTGGGTCTCTATCCTACCCTGCAAATAGGTTCATCAGTACCATTTTTCTAGATTCCATATATATGCATTAATATACAATATTTGTTTTTCTTTTTTACTTACCTTATTCTGTATAACAGGCTCTAGGTTTATCCACTTCATTTCGACTGACTCAAATTCATTCCTTTTCATGGCTGAGTAATGTTCCATTGTATATATGTTCAGTTCAGTTGCTCAGTCATGTCCACTTCTTTGTAACCCCATGGACACACAAGGCTTCCCTGTCCATCACCAACTCCTAGAGCTTGTTCAAACTCATGTCCGTTGAGTAAGAGATGCCATCCAACCATCTTATCCTCTGTTGTCCCTTTTCTCTCCTGCCTTCAATCTTTCCCAGCATCAGGGTCTTTTCCAGTGAGTCAGTTCTTTGCATCAGGTGGCCAAAGTACTGGAGCTTCAGCTTCAGTGTCTGTCCTTCCAATGAATATTCAGGACTGATTACACAAGTAAAATATAAACGCAGTCTAATTTAAAATATATATAGAGAGAAGGCTAGAGATACCTTTGATTTACACTGCTAGTTTCTTATTTCAAACTTTAAAAAAAAGGATACACAATTATCCATGTGTGGTTTTTCATGTATAATGTCAGTCACTAGTAGGAAAATGGGCTCGATAAATGGTGATCGACTTGATGAGCAGTGCCAAGAAAAGTGTTGCATAATACATCTTCAAGATTGCTCCCAAAGAACTCAAATGCATAGGAACCCAGGTGCCTATGTCTGAGGCCTTTCATACAAAATTATTTGTTATGATAGTCAGTTTTATAAAACCATGTTTTTAACAGTCTTCAAGAGTTTAATATGTGTGTGTACTGTTTGCCTTTACTTGCTATTATGTCACTGTAAATAACTGACTTTGCTGATTAATACTGATGACAATTTTCTTGTAAAGATTTTATATCTTCACTTGTAATTTTAAGGCTTTAAGTATCCTTGAACAGAATCTACTTTAAGCTGTGTCAAATTGTCACCTTAAATATTAAAGATTATTTTATTTTGTTCTATATTATTCTGTAAAGGGTACAACTTTCATAAAAGCCACACCAAAAGAAATTTGTCTGTTAAAACTAACTTTGAAGTCATACGTTTTCCAGTCTTTTTGCAGTGTGAGGTAATCAGATTGTTCTTTAATAAGATCTACTCAGGAAACAGTAATGAGTACGTTTTGATGTCCTGTTTCCAAGAAGTAGTTTTCCTTGTAAGAGAGTGAGAGAGAGGAAGATGAGAGAAGGAAAAGAAAATGGTTAAGAACCTTGAGAAATGGGATAGCACCTTATAAATCTGTTTTCCTAATACTTTATTCAGTAGCTGAAATATATTCAGTGCCTCCAATTTCTTTTTTTCTAATTGGAGTATAGTTTCTTTACAATGTTGTGTTATTTTCTGCTTTACAGTTAAGTGAATCAACTCTTTGTATACATATGTCTTCCCTGTTGAACCTCCTGCCCATCTACCACCCCCCATCAACCCTCATTTAGATCATCACAGAGCACCAAACTGAACTCCTTGTGCTATACAGCAGGTTCCCACTAGTTATTTAATACACAGTAGTGTATATATGTCAACTCCAATTTCCAATTTTTTTTTGAAGTAATGAATGAGCCTCCAAATCAGACACTTTGTTCTACTTATTTAGTTCTATTGAAACCTGTTTATTTTGTTTACAGTTTTGGTTTGCAAAGAAGTTAATAGCAAATGGTAAATGGTTTGAATATTAAAACTACGTAATCAAGTTTTTCTCTTCTAAAATGTGTGTGTAGTCATGGAGTAGGATTGAAGATACTTTATTTATTTTATTTTTCTTTATCTTTTTTCTTTTGAAGACATTTTGGCATTTACTTTGGAACTAAAGAATGTGAAACGAGCAGAATCATGTAACTTTTTTGAAAAGACTAAAGAAACTTTAGAATTTTAAGGAGTATGATATCTTTCCATTTTCTTGACAGATGAGTTGCTTAATAATTATGAAAAGGAAATGGTTTTAGATTTATAAGAGAGAAAAAGAGAGATGCACTTTTGAAGTCTTTTATTCCCCAGAGGATTCCCCTACCCTAGTTGCCATTTAATAATATCTTTGTGAATTGGAAAGGGATTAAGGTGTTTTCAGGAAGACTGATGACACCAAAGGCAAAGATGAATTTCTGTGACTTAAGACTGACTTAAGGCATTGAAAAAGAGCAACTAAATTTTAGTAAATAAGATTCAAAAATTAGTCACTGTCTCATCAGCTTCAGAGGCTGTGGGTTGTTGTTTGAACCCAGGCTCAAGAGCAATGCTTCTTTTTTGCTCTGACAGTAAGGTCACAGCAAATGTCCAAAAAGCTCCCCCATGGAAATTGTATGGTAATAAAATTGTCTCTTTGTCCTTTATCTCTCAGTGTAAGGAAATTACAAAACCTTCACGCAAAGGTTATTTCTTGTTTGAAAATAAAAATGTGAGAAGTTTAGGTAGGTTTGCACAGGATCCTCATCTCTCAGTCAGAGCCATCTCCTTATTAGAGAACAAATTCTAAGAATTAACTTGCTAGTGAGAATCAAGCTGGTTGAAGTCATTGAAAGCAGAAAAAGAGCATTAGGCAAGGTCCAGTTTTTTAAAACACTATGGGCCTATGGAGAGTAATCATTTTAATATGATTAGAGTGTAAAGCATATGAGTGAAAGGCAAGAGGAAGAATCCAATGCAATAATCACAATATAGTGATTCCTCTTTACAAAGAAAAAGATTCAGATCCAGATGAAACCATCTGTCAAATATGTGAGATATAACTTACATATGTGAAAGATTTTCTCAAAAAGTAAGTACTATCTTTGTAAATCACCGAGCTTTACAAATCTAACTAGATTGTTAGTAACATATTTTAAGATGTAAGGAGGCAAGATGTCTTTATCAGCTCAAACTTGTAAAATGGGGGTCCTGACATCAGAATTTTTAACCCAATTCATTTTTAATCAACTTACTTATATCATGCTGTCATGCTTTTGCTTTTGACCATGGTATTACCCAAATTAGACTGACATTATTTTTTTCATGACCACCTTAGCAACATAGCAACATAAGTCTGAGCCACACTGAGATATAAGGAAGGGAGGATAATTGAAGTGACTTCAGGAAAAAGCATGGGTAATATAATAGAATGGAGGGCAGGCTACAGAAAATAATGTCTGCAGAATTGTCTGCAGAATTCCAGAAATGTCTGCAGAAAATAATTGTCTGCAGAATTCCATGAACAGAAGAGCCTGGCAGGATATAGTATGTGGGGTCTCAAAGAGTCAGACATGACTGACTTTCACTTTTTTTTAATGAAAGAGAACAAAAACCAGAGTGAGTTGGGGAGAGTGAGCAGTAAGTGTTTGGGGGCATGATAAGCAGACCAGAGATATTGGACTATCTTGTACTTACAGTGGCACCAGGAAGTACCACTGGACACATTTTTGTTCTGAGAAGAGATTGTTGCTATTGGAGGGAAGTGTCAAGCTTGGACGATGTTAATACTTGGGGACAGATTCTTATACTTTTGTGCATTGCGTTTTGGAGCTACTTTGTATTCACACCACTGGACATTCCATACTTCTACCTGGTTTGTCTATTCAAAAATGTCCTTACCTTCTAATTCATGGAGATAACTGAAACTATACAGAGTGTTTCTTCATAAACATTCACCTTCTCATTGAATTATTAATGGCCTGAAGCTATCCTTTCGTCATTCTTCCTCCCTACAAGCATGACTTTGGGAATTTTCTTTAAGGCTTCCACAAATTCTGCATGTGCTTCTTATATGTCCCAGACCTATTCAGGGGCAGACAGAATATGACAGACACCACTAATTGTTAACCTTATAACCATTAGAGAGCTCACGTTTAGTTTGGAGCAGCAATGTGTCTGGTTGAAAGCCTTGCCTTACCAGAGTTTTCTTATAGATAGACCACTGTGCAGTATTCTGACCTTTGCAGTGTCAATAGAATTTTCTGGAAATTTCTGAGAAAGGTTTTTTTTTTTTTTTTTTTTTTTTTTTGAGTACTATCCTTTTCTTTTCCACCTTTCTTCTTGCTGGAAATGGAATAGCCATTGTGACAATGAGGTGGCAGCATAAAAACAGCAGTCTATGATGATGGTAGAATAGAAAGCAAAGAAATGTCCTGAAACACTGATTATATTATGAAGCCAGAGCTCCAAACCTGGACTGTCTACCTGAGGATAGTTCTTGTTATATAAGCAAAATATTTTATGGAGGAAAAATAAACTTGGAAGAAAAATATACAGAACGCATTCCTCTTCTTTAGATTATATATATATAGGGATTTTGTAATCCCTGAAAAGCTCCAATACGTGTAGGAGTGGGTTCCTGTATTTCAGGTTTTGAAAGTTTACCAAAAAAAAGCAATGGATTGAATAGAGTAGAAAAAGGGAGAAGACAGGGCTACAAGGTATTTGTCCACATTTCAGGTTGGACAGAGCTAGTAATCCTTGTTCATTATATGACCAAACTGCTGCCTGTTGTTCCTTAGGAAACTTAATATGGGCTGACCTAGACTGTAGTTTTAGAAGAAATGGTAGAAAAATGTGTGTTTCTAGATACTGCTGGTTCTTAACACTCTTAGGAAAGCCCAACAAAAAAGATGAATTTGAAATAGAGCTAGTTACTTCTGCCACAGAGATGGAAAGAACATAGTCCTCGAACTGTGGCTTAAAAAGCTCTTTGCAGTTGTCTGGCATCTAACTATTCAACCCAGGCAGGCAGGCAGTCCTATGTACCTGAACAGGCACCAGGAGAAGTACTCTGCTAAACCTCTGGAGCCTCCAGGAAGTGGCTTCTTCCTCCCAAATGCTCGATTCAGATGTGGTCATGCAGGGTAATAGAAGGAAGATTCTCAGGATGACAAGATTCCCTAGGGCAAGGGACAAAGGTGGTCCAACCAGAGAGAGACTAGAGGCAGAGATAGTGAAGAAGTGTAACCTCAGGACAGGGACAGTGATTGTTGTCCACTTGATGTGCATCCTAGCTACATCCCTGTTAGGAATGAAAGTTTATATTTGTTTGTACTTTTCTTACTGGGTGTGTTGAAGACAGATAACGTTTTTATGCATTCAAGGTTATCAGACATGCAGACTTGCTACAGTACCGAAGGAACCAGGAATTTGAACTGGGTATATACCACCTTTATAAGAATTTGGGATTATGTTAATTGGGGAAAAGGAGCAAATGTACATATCAGCATTGAATAGACAAAGGTTTAAAATATGTCAGATATTATTTGTCTGATCAGTATACATACTTACTCATTTTCTCTTTAAAAGAACCTCAATTTTGGAGGGAAGATCAATAATGCACAAGGCCATACAGTTGTCTTCCCAGATTCCCTGGGAGATGGTGATGTTACATAGTTCAAGTAGTAAAATTTAAGCAAAAATCAGCCAGTTATGTTGCTTCTTTGATGAAGTTGTTTCTCTTTCCTCTTTTTTCTTGTTTTTATGGGGACAAATATGAGGGGAGAAGCCACAAGTGAAAAACAGCAGAGTGGAACGAGAGAAGGTGCAGAGGCTTGGCTGATGTGTAGTCAAGATACCAGCCCTAGGCAATCAATTGAATGCTTTGTCTTATGTGAGGGAGAAAAAAAATCACTGGATTTAGCCACTGGAGTTGTTTTTTTGTTACATACAGCAAAACAACAGTCTTAGGCTCTCCATACCTTTCAGATCTAATGACCCCGCATGAAGAGCCCCTTCCTTGGGGTCTTAGTCTCATAAAAATCTCCCTTCTCTTCAGCATGTCAATTTCAACCTTCTTTTCTGATGTTCTTTCTGTTTTGTCCCCAAGTATTTATCATTGTGTAAGAAAATGACCCCATCAGCTATATATCTAACTTTCTCACATGTATAAACAACATGTATCTACATTCTCAATATAAAATATTCACATAATTAAGAAGAACCACTGATTTTATCTTTTCATTTCATTGATGAAATCTGTAAAGTGCATCTCTTCAACTCAAGATTTTCTCCCAATGGCCATCTTAATTCTATGAGATCTGATGTCTGCCCTCATCATGTCACTGAAAGAAGCAGTTGACTGGGGACTTGGTTACTCCTAGGTGGTACCTTTCAGAAATTATGCTGAATTGGCCATGAATCTGCAGCTGATACAGGCCTGTACCAGTGCACTGTGAGATTTAAAAACAGGCCAGAAGTATTCAAAATAAGCTTTTTAAAAATAGGCACTATCTTCCCTCCCACAAATCGTGATTGGTCAAGTCACAAACTTGTCTTTCTATGAGTGAGTGAGTGAGTGTTCAATCATGCCTGACTCTTTCTGGTCCTTTGGACTGTATCCTGCTAGGCATCTCTGTCCGTGGAATTTTTCAGGGAAGAATATTAGAATGCAATGCTAATTCCTACTCCAGGGTATCCTCCCAACCCAGGGATCAAACCTGCATCTCTTGTATCTCTGATATTGGCAGAGGGATTCTTTATAACTATGCCACCTGGGAAGCCAGATAGGAAGCCCTCTTTCTATATCTAAGTCTTTGGCTTAGTAGAAATTCCCTCATTTGGGAGGATAATTTGCGAAAGTTAATAATAATAATTTCAAGTTAAAAAAAAATCCCCTAATAAAACATAACAAGTATAATATGTAACTACTCTTCTTACATAGAAACAGGTAAGTAACAGTAAGACTTTTTATGAATGGCAAACTAAATTAATTTTATTTTCAAATTTGTTGATGAAAATTTTTCATATAGATCCTTTTATTTTTCTTAGACCTCTGGACTTTTGCATTTTGCTAGTATTAGTATCCTGCTTTATTCTAACGTACAGTACTATGTGTCCAACTAGCTAGTGATATGTTTAAAAATTACTGAGATCTTGTTGGAAATTGCTTTCAGTTCAGTTGAGTCACTCAGTAGTATGTGACACTTTGCAAACCCATGGACTACAGCACACCAGGCTTCCCTGTCCATCACCAACTACGGAGCTTGCTCAAAATCATGGTCATTGAGTCGGTGATGCCATTCAACCATCTCATCCTCTGTCGTCTCCTTCTCCTCCTGCCTTCAATCTTGGCCAGCATCAGGGTCTTTACCAATGAGTCAATTCTTGGTATCAGGTGGCCAAAATATTGGAGTTTCAGCTTCAGCATCAGTCCTTCCAATGAACACTCAGGACTGATTTTCTTTATTATTGATTGGTTGGCTCTCTCTGCAGTCTAAGGGACTCTCAAGAGTCTTCTCCAACACCACAGTTCAAAAGCATCAATTCTGCAGTGCTCAGCTTTCTTTATAGTCCAACTGTCACATCCATACATGATTACTGGGAAAATCATAGCTTTGACTAGACGGACCTTTGTCAGCCAAATAATGTCTCTGCTTTATAATATGCTGTCATAATGATAATATTGGTCATAGCCAATAATAGGTTGGTCAGAGCTTTTCTTCCAAAGAGCAATCATCTTTTAATTTCCTGGCTGCAGTCACCATCTGCAGTGATTTTGGAGCCCCCCAAAATAAAGTCTCTCACTGTTTCCATTGTTTCCCCATCTAATTGCCATGAAGTGACGGGACCAGATGCCATGATCTTTGTTTTCTGAGCATTGAGTTTTAAGCCAACTTTTTCACTCTCCTCTTTCAATTTCATCAAGAGGTTCTTTAGTTACTCTTCGCTTTCTGCCATAAGGGTGGTATCATCTGCATATCTGAGGTTATCGACATTTCTCCAGGCAATGTTGATTCCAGCTTATGCTTCTTCCAGTCCAGCATTTCACATGATGTTAAATAAGCAGGGTGACAATATACAGCCTTGACATACTCCTTTCCCAAATTGGAACCAGTCTGCTGTTCCATGTCCAGTTCTAACTGTTGCTTTTTGACCTGCATACAGATTTCTCAGGAGGCAGGTAAGGTAAACTGGTAATCCCATCACTTTAAGAATTTTCCACAGTTTCTTGTGATCCGCATAGTCAATAAAGCAGAAGTAGATGTTTTTCTGGAACTCTTGTTTTTCCTATGATCCAACAGATTTAGTCAATTTGATCCCTGGTTCCTCTACCTCTGCCTTTTTAAATCCAGCTTGAATATCTGGAAGTTCATGGTTCATGTACTGTTGAATATTTTTTGACACTGACTTTCTTTGGGATTGGAATGAAAGCTGACCTTTCCCAGTCCTGTGGCCAATGCTGACTTTTTCCAAATCTCCTGGCATATTGAGTGCACTTTCACAGCATCATCTTTTAGGATTTGAAATAGTTTAACTGGAATTCCATCACCTCCACGAGTGATGCTTCCTAAGGCCCACTTAACTTCACTTTCCAAGATGTCTGGATGCAGGTGAGTGATCACACTGTCGTGGTTATCCGGGTCATAAAGATCTTTTTTGTATAGTTCTGTGTATTCTTGCCACCTCTACTTAATATCTTCTGTTTCTGTTGGGTCCATACCATTTCTTCCCTTTATCGAGCCCATCTTTGCATGAAATGTTCCCTTGGTATCTCTAATTTTTCTTGAAGAGATCTCTAGTCTTTCCCATTCTATTGTTTTCCTCTATTTCTTTGCACTGCTCACTGAGGAAGTGATCCCTTATCTTTTATCTCTTATAAGAGATCTCTTATCTCTCCTTGCTATTCTTTGGAACTCTGTATTCAAATGGGTAAGCTTTTCTTTTCTCCTTTGCCTTTAGCTTCTTTTCTTTTCTCATGTATTTTAAGATCTAGTTGAGAACTGTTTTAAGCCTTTTTAAAATGACAGTAATGAATAACGATTACATAGGTACTAAACAGAACTGGCTATAAAAACTCAGATTTTCATTTTGTATATCAGTTTTACTATTAATTTTTGCAAACATCCTCCCATTGCCTTCAACTGGTGATCAATAAGTGTTTAAAAAACAACAATATTTGACAGCACAAGTCTTCATTTGTCATGTTTTTGGTTCAGAATGGATATCAATTTTGATTCACTCCTTTTGGAATAGCTAGAGCAGAATGGATTAGATTAGCAGGCATGAATAAATCTTAATTTCGTTGATTTATACTTGTCACATGATAAACACAGATAAATGCTCCTTTATCCAACCAGTTGCATCGATTTGGGTCTTAAAAAAGTTAAATGTTAGTCTAAAATTAAATTTGTGGTGACATGGTAAATGTAACTTGAGGTAATGATGGTACAGGTCAGTATATGGCAGTGGAGACCGCACAAGGATTCTACTAGCCCATAAATAGTTTGCTCAAGTACATAATCATACAAAATGTACATGCAGTTCATGGAGGTGGTAGAACAAGAGCTCTATTTAGTTTCAAAAATTGTAGAATTGAGAATTACCTAAACTCTTCAGTTGATTATGCAACACCAGCCCTTAGAATCAGGAGGATGATTTATCATTCATTATAAAACTAAACTTTAAAGCTGTGTTTCAAAGAAATTGTGGTTGCATCTGTGGAAGGGAACTAAGAGGATGAGGGAGAGACTTTTTTCACAATATATCTTTGTACAATTGAATTTCATATCATGTGCATATAATACCTATTCATATAACTGAATATTAGAAAGGAGAAAAAGAAACAAAGTATAAAGATAAAACCAAGGCTTCCTATTTAAAAAGAAACTCCAACAACTTGAACACTTAGGAAGAATTTTCTTGGGTGACACAGTGACAAAGAATCCATCTGCCAGTGCAGGAGACACAAGAGATACAGGTTAGATTCCCAGGTCAGAAAGATCCTCTGGAGAAGGAAATGGCAACCCACGCCTGTATGCTTGCCTGGGAAATGCCATAGACAAAAAGAGCATATTGGGCGATAGTACATGGGGTCACAAAGAATCAGACACGACTGAGCACCTGCACCTCTTGTCCTGTTAAATCACCTATACTCAGCACATACTCTTTGTTCCTTTTGCATATTGTATTATTTAGGGTCCTCTGCATTTTAACACTTAAAGTTATTTTGAGTTCATTGACTTTTGCCTTTTCTAGGATATATTTCTCTAGAACATCCTACAATACTCTGCCTATAGAAGGAATTAATTAGATGAAAAATAACTGAGAAAATAAACTGCTCAGTTGTTCATCACTAGCCTCTTAATATGGAGCCAGTATAGTCAGACTGGTAAGCATATGTCCAGCAAAAGGCAGCTGACATTTGATGGACGTTGAACTTTTAATCATCAAGAACCCCATAAGAGGGTCATGAAGGCATGATTTACATTGTTAAAGAAGAGTTGGGAAACCTACAAATCAGAGGTCATCAAGAGGAAAGAAGTAAATAGGTGTTGGAAAGTTGGATTAGTCAGGAGATTGAGAAGATTGTATGTGGAAGGGTCAGCATTAGAGAAGAGAGCATGAATTTGGATCTCAGAGGAGAGCCCCTCCTGATATTTATTGTACTTTTTGTCTAGCTTTGTGTTAGTAGGGGACTACACTAGGGCTTGTTGAAGAAATGTGGTATGAAACAGTCATAGGATTATAAAATCAAAGAATATAAGGGCTGTAAAGTACTTAAAGATTACCTAAGTCTAGTTTTTTTCTCATTTTATAGATGAGGAAACTGAGGGCAATGAAGGTTTTTAGAAGTTAAGACTGAATTTTCAAGTTCCAAGAGGTTCACATTTTTAAGTATGCCATTATACATTCATTTTCTGAGAATCAAATTCATATTTCATGGATAATTTGTCAACAGAATTATTGAGAAGTAAAAATAGCAATATAATGAGTTTGATAAAAAGAACTTTGGAATACCTCTTCTGGAGATGAGTAACTTATCCAGGGACACTTAAGGATGTCACTGGTTTTCACATAGGTAAAAGTGAATTGACATAAAATAAAGCTAGAGAGTTGTAATGCCAAAAAGATTGGGGGCAAAAACTTTTGAATAACTGACTCAAGCTTTTAGGTGCATGCACACTTAGTAGCTCAGTCATGTCCAACTGTTTGTGACCCCATGGGCTCTAGCCTGCCAGGCTGCTCTGTCATGGAATTTACCAGGCAAGTATAATGGAGTGAGTTGCCATTTCCTTCTCCAGGGGATCTTTCTGACCCAGGGATCCCACCCAAATTTCTATGTCTCGTGCATTGGCAGGTAGATTCTTTTACCACTGTGCCACTCAGAAAGCCCCAAGCTTTTAGGAGCAGTCTCTAAAATGAGAGTGTCACAAACTCCTTTGATAGCAATTTAGTAGATTGTGTTATAGGACATTAATGCCAAAGATAAAATAGTGAAGAAAACTTCTTCAAAAAATTGGGTGTTAGACATGATGATTCAGAATAAAAGGTTAGTTTTTGGTTTTACTTTTCTGCTTTCATTCTTGCTTGGCTTCCCAGGTGGTTCAGCAATAAAGAATCCACCTGCCAATGCAGGAGAGGTGGGCTGTCAAGATCCCCTGGAGAAGGACATGGTAGCCCACTCCAGTATTCTTGTTTGGAAACTTCCGTAGACAGAGGAACCTGGCAGGTTACAGTCAATGGGGTCACAAAGAGTCAGACCGGACTGAGTGACTAAGCATACATACACATTCTTGTTCTCTCAACTTACTGCTTATTTGAAGAGCTGAAAGATTGTGTTGCTTATTATTGTTATACTAATATAATTAATTGTGGCTGTAATTTTCCACAAAAGTGTCATACAGAGAGTATTTGTGAGTACATGACTCTACCATATTAATCCATTTCAGCATAAATTTATATTTAACCACTCAGAGACATCTTTAATTACTTAGCAGGCAGTGTGCCTTGAATTACTATGTTCTTGCAAATAGATCCATGGTGGGAGTCCCATGGGTCCACTCTAGCCTTAAACTTCTCAGTGAATCTCAGACTGACCAACTGACAAAGGCTAATTTGTGTACAAATTAGCTATCTCCAACTACCTCTCGGAAATGACTCTCAAGAATGAAGCAAGATACAGAAGCAGCTAGATCTTTCTGAAAGGCTGGATAATAAAAGTGAAGCACTGGACATTGTCAAGACAAGTGTGTAGAGTGTGAAAGCAAGAGCGATCAAGAACACCTCCTTGTTGCTTTTTCCTCCTCCAGTTTTCTGGAGGGAGGTGAGGGCTGAGTGGAAGCTAAAAATCTTTCAAGAACAGCATGCCATTAGTCAGTCAAAGGCTAATATCTATAGAAGTGCTGATCTTCAACTTTAGGCTATTCATGTAATAGAGGAACCAGATGAAATTATACAAGACCACATGGCAATCTCAGAGCTAGCCTCTCAAGATTTTTAGCCTGGGGTTGACATTGTTGAAATATTTAAAAGGGACTGGAAGGAAAAATTAATCTATTTATAGTTGCCTGTGCCTATGTTGTAACTACTGCAAGGTATTAAGACTCTTGATTTGCCTTCTTTCTTAGCTGATTTGCATACTTAGTACTGATGATAAATAATAATTACAGGTTATTTCCCTGACTTCACTGCAGTGAAACAGCCTAAGGTAGCACCATGCACTGGCCTTTCAGCCAAAGATAAATAATTACCTCTTATAAGCAATGGTAATTGAAATGTTTGCTTTCTCTCCTATACTCCCCTGCACTGAGTATAGGAGAGAAAGCAAACATTTCAATTACCATTGCTTATAAGAGGTTGGAAAGACATGCCATTGTAATACCATTGCTTATAAGAGGTTGGGAAGACATGCCATTCTAAGAAAACATCCTGTGTTTAATTCCCTTTGTCCCTAAAGAAGACTCAAATATTTTTTTAACTACTCCAGAAACTGCTGCCCTGTTTCATAAGAGGCAAGTGTTTTCCATCTATATGGTATCATTGCTGTCTCAGCATTTTCTGTCTCCTACAGTATCATTCTCAAAGCTTGGCAATTGCTTTGAGTTTAATAAAATAGGTATTGTTTAGGGATTTTCTCAACTGAAGAATTATTCCTATGAATCAGACTTCAGTCATTGCAGATTCCATTTAAAAATTCCTCTTCTTTTTACTTGCAATCATCTTTATCAAATATAGCTTCAATTAATATGCTGGAAGAATGGCATTAGGATATGGGGGAGAATTTGTCCACCAGTAGAGAGAGTGGCATCCTAGGAAACAGTCATTCTAACTCTGGAATGATGAAAGTAAGAATTCCATCTGTTGGGAATTCCCTGATGGTCCAGTGGTTCAAGACTCTTCATATTATGTTACACTATGCTTAGGACTCCTCACTGTCAACGTGGAAGATCATGTTAAATCCCTGGTCAGGGAACTAACATCCCACAATTTGTGTGGGACATGCCCTTCTCCCTCCTGGAAAAAAAAGTCTCTGTTATGTCCCAACAGAGGATGAAGATTTAATTATATTATTTTTATTTCATAAAATGACTTTTTTGAGTTAGGCTTCTACAGTGTCTTTTTAATTAATTAATTAATTTTAATTGGAGGCTAATTACTTTACAATATTTTAGTGGTTTTTGCCATACATTGACATGAATCAGCCATGGGTATACATGTGTTCCCTATCCTGAACTCCCCTCCCTTCTTCCTCCCCATCCCAACAATGTCTTCTTAAAGATGAATACATTAAGGTTTCATAGCCCAGCTAGTAAGTGACTCACTTGGAACTGAAATTCAGGAATGTCTGACTTCAAGGCTCTTCCTATGATATTACACTGTGCTTCTTAGGTCAATATGAAAATTACAGAGATGTTAAAAGTTTAGAAATTTTCTAAAATTTTAATCTATTTCTTTTCTTTCCTCCTCTCTCCTCTACATTTCTCTGACTTAAGTGATTAAAAAGTTAATTGATATTCTGGTAGAATTCAGTAGCTCCTCAGTAGACATTTGCTGTTGTTTTTCGGTGCTGTGAATGTCTTATAAAAGACTGGATAAATAAATATGACCTCAAACACCAGATCACTAATGATATCAAGTCTGATGCAGAGATACAATTTTAGAGATACTCTGGGTGGAAACAATAAAAGGTTCAGAATGTGTGTCTAAATTTTTCAGTGCTGTTTCATAGCCACAGTTAACTAGCTGTGAAATACTGCCATTTCCACTTAATTTTGTTCACTAGTTAATTCAATCCTCTACTTTATTTGATCAGATCTGGAGCCAAATCATTTGTATTCATTTTGCATTGTGTTTTTGCAGTGTCTCTTGATCACTTTCACATGCTAATACTAGCTAATTCAACTGGGATTTATTGAAGCAGCCCTTGAAAATTAACCATCTAATTTCTCATACATAACATAAAAATAGACCTATTTCTCTTCACTTGTCTCTTTGCAGAATATATATTAACATAAAATAAGAGGTTGTCTTTTTGGTGCAAATCACAATGCTCATGATATTAAAGGACTGGTGCAAATCACAATGCTCATGATATTAAAGGACTGGTCTTGGAGAATGAGTTTTATCAAGAAGTAGTGGACCCTCATGGGAATGTAGACTTGATTGTCATTTTTTTTCCTATGGGGGAAACTCTGGATGAAATAAATTGATCAGGAAAACCAAGAGAAAGGATCAATTTCCTGATATTTAAGATATAAATAATTTATATGTTGCATTGCTTAGGTCAGATTGGTAATGATGGTGAGAACAGAAATTATTAATGACTCTACAAAGATGAAAGCATGTGGCTTTTGCCTTTACAGATGAGGAATTTTGCTGGTTAAAAATCAGTCTATCGATCGAGTAATGAACTTACTCAATTTCAATCCTTTGGACACCATTTCTAATTTAACTATTTCGGGATGGAATTGTCCTAAAAGCTAAGCTATGAGTTTCTTCCTCTTCCCATTAATCTGACTGTACAAGCAATTTTAGTTAATTGGAAACCTGTTACGTCTCACTTCTTATGGAGCTCAGGAAGTGCTTGCCTGTTAGAGCCAGTCAGTTCTCTTCAACCCCATCTATATAGTCCATTCAGTTATCTTCTGATTAGAGCGTGATTACATGTTCCTAGCATCCAAGAAAAGTCATAGGATCTCCAAAATGAAGTTTTAACTCATCATATATTGAGAAGCAACATAATGATAAAAGGTGATCACTTTAAAGCCTCATTCTTTAGTTTGTACTCCGAATCTGCCACCTCCTAGCTGTGACTTTGTGTAAATTATATAATCTGTTGGATGTCTCCGGTTTTTTTATCTGTAAAATAGGCTAATAATGGCAGCTATTTCATAAATTTGCTTTTCTGATGAATCCGAGATATGAACTGCTTAAAATGTTTCTTGGCATATTATACATGCTCAATAAATATTAAATGTAGCTATTTATATCTTTACTATTATTATTACTTAGGTGGCCACCTGAAAGCTTCCTTTTTCTGTATTTTAGTTAGCTCTTCATTTTCTCTTTGGAATTTCCAATCAGTAAATGAAGACAGAATTTTCTGTTTTGCCTTTTGGAAATCAACTGAAAGGGGGGAAACAGGAACCAAAATAAGGAACAAAATTAATGTACATCTCAGCTTCAATCTAAAATTCCAAGTCATAAGATAAATAGATGAATTGTTAAAAGCAAGGAAAATAGAAAGTGAAGAGAAAATGTATGTTCCAATAGCAGAGGCCCAAGATTTGAATGAACATACACAAAAGATAAGGTAGCAGAAGTTCCGTTAATAAAGGATGTATAGGATGAGTGACTGAACTATGAGAAGACTTGAAGCTATTTTCTCTATTATAAATGGGAAAAGGTGAAAAGCACTAATATGTACAACCCCGGGTCACAAAAATTCCCGCTATCTTGGATTGTGGTTCTGGCTACTCTACCACATACAGCTACAGGAAACATGTCTAAGACACCTTTTATTTGCTCTAGACTATATTTTTCATCCAAATTTTGAACTTTTCTCATGGACAAAGTACCGTTTGCTTACCTCATCATTTTCTATTGTTTATTTTTCATAAAAGACTTTTGTGTAAAAGGACAGAAACAAAGTGAGTCATAGATCTCTGTAGCTGGAAAGAAACAGAAGACAAGAGAGCAGTCCAAGCTGGAGTGTGGGGTGTGGATAAGGCATTTTGCTTACTTTGTATGGTCTACAACAGCACCTGAAACTTATATCTGAGCAGAAAAAGATTCTTGGCTTTCTCTATGGACCTGGTTTTGCTTAATCTGTAGTCTTTTTTATTCTGTCTGTGTGTGTGCCTGTGTGTATTTTCCTTCCCTGTTGGCTCACATGGTAAAAAAAAAAAAAAAAAAATCCACCTGCAATGCACAAGACCTGGTCTGGATCTCTGGGTCAGGAAGATTCCCTGGAGAAGGGAATGGCAATCCACTCTAATATTCTTGCCTGGAAAATTCCATGGACAGAGTTGCAGTCCCTGGAGTTGGAAAGAATTGGACATGATGAGTGACAAACACTTTCACTTTTTCTCAATTTTTTTTATTCTGTTTTTTTTCTTGTTCTCACTAAACTCTCCCTCTCCACTCACCCTACCTCCCCTCTCCCCTCCTCTTCTCTTCTTTATTCCTCTACTCTCTTGTCAGTTCAGTTCAGTCACTCACTTGTATCCGACTTTTTGTGACCCCATGAACCACAGCACACCAAGCCTCCCTGTCTATCACCAACTCCCGGAGTCCACCCAAACCCATGGCCATCAAGTCAGTGATGACATCCAGCCATCTCATACTCTGTTGTCCCCTTTTCCTCCTGCCCTCAATCTTTCCCAGCATCAGGGTCTTTTCCAATGAGTCAGCTCTTCTCATGAGGTGGCCAAAGTATTGGAGCTTCAGCTTCAACATCAGTCCTTCCAATGAACACCCAGGACTGATCTCCTTTAGGATGGACTGGTTGGATCTCCTTGCAGTCCAAGGGACCCTCAAGAGTCTTCTCCAACACCACAGTTCAAAAGCACCAATTCTTCGGTGCTCAGCTTTCTTTATACTCAAACTCTCACATCCATACATGACCCCTGGAAAAACCATAGCCTTGACTTTGTTGGCAAAGTAATGTCTCTGCTTTTTAATATGCTATCTAGGTTGGTCATAACTTTCCTTCCAAGGAGTAAGCATCTTTTACTATCATGGCTGCAATCACCATCTGCAGGGATTTTGGAGCCCAGAAAAATAAAGTCAGCTACTGTTTCCCCATCTATCTGAAGTAATGGGACCAGATGCCATGACCTTTGTTTTCTGAATGTTGAGCTTTAAGCCAACTTTTTCACTCTCTTTCACTTTCATCAAGAGGCTCTTTAGTTCTTTTTCACTTTCTGCCATAAGGGTGGTGTCATTGCATATCTGAGGTTATTGATATTTCTCCTGGCAATCTTGATTCCAGCTTGTGCTTCCCCCAGCCCAACATTTCTCATGATGTACTCTGCATATAAGCTACTCTCTTAAACTTTATAAATTCTCAGAGTTCAAACATAGAGGCTCAACCACTCACTAAAGACAGGACCAGGTTTGCTGTTGAGGGTAGGAAGTAGATTTTCTACTCTCTTGGTTTTCTGTTCCTTTTTATCAACCTGTATTATATTACCCTCTCCTACTCTGTTTACATGCCACTTATTTGTGAAACATTCAAAATAAATCTTTAATACTTAAATCTACCAGTTATATATTTAAGGATGATCAAAGGCAAAAGAGTAAAAGAAAGTTCCCTTTTGCTTCATAACTCACTCTTCAGACATCTTTTCTTTGTCCCTGTTCCTTACCATCAATCACTCCCAAGTAGGTATTTCATCTTCTTATGTTAAAATTAAGTACATAGAACACAAGGAATGTGACAAACACTTAAAGGAATACATTAGCTTCTCTCTTTCAGTCTTAGACTGACTTTCCTCAAATCAACCAAAATCTGCTGCTCTTGTCATACTTCTTAAGCCCCTGCTTCTCTCTTTTTATCTTATAGTTTTGAATCTTTCCTAATTTAAGTGGAGAGGAGTATCTGACAGTGTAGTTGAGTTATTGAGAGGGAATTGAAGCAGTGAATGGTCTAATATTTGTCATATCTGTAATACCTCTGCTCTCCACTCTTGGTTCTTGCTCGTTGGTATATGTTCTTAGTCTGTAAGACTGGGTTCTCTGCTTTGTTCTATTCTACTTCCAAGTCAAAGCTCTCCCTTTCTGTAACTTTTAGGTAGAAATTTCATTTTTTTCTGAGTCTCTCTCTTTAGTTGCTGATAATACACAAAATTATAAATATTGAAATTTTTCTTTAATTTGATGATTCACTGCTTTACAGACAATTGTTGTTCAGATGGCTGGGAAAAGATTGATTGGAGATGAATGTTTTTGATCCTTATGATCTAATTCTTAATGAAAAATCCTTGACAAACCAATTAATTTCAGATAATACCAGTCATGAAGGAAAAAACACTGACTAGTGCCTCTTTATTTTGATGAACAACATTCCCCTATTAAGTAGGTGATACTGTGGGAAAGCAGGTGAAAATCTACTGTTCTTAACCCCTTCTGCCTTCTGTCAACCCATGTGTTCTCAGATGGCGGTATTCCCAAAGTCAGCTGTGAAGGGATGACTCAGCTAGTCTTTTCTGAACTTAAAATTGATTTCCTTGTTTAATGGCTGTTGTTTTACTTATTAAGATATAAAATTGTCAGTTTGCTTTGTCATGACAGTTGCTGACTTAGGCAATAGATGGAAATATAAATCCCTTCCTGTGTTAATGAAATAATTAGTAGAAAAGTTATTTGAAACAACATATGGAAAAAAACTAGACATTTAAATGTTGAAGCAGTATTTTCTATACTGAGTTTGAGGAATGCTCATGTCAGTATGTGTTTAGTTGAAAAAGGGTGGCTTCAGAAGCCAAATACTTTAGGGAAAAAAACAAATTTCTTTCCTTTAGGGCTTCTCTGAGCTCAAAATATGATAATGTGCACTGTGAACTTCCAAGATTCAAGTTATTATATAGCAATTCCTCTATTGTTTTAACTGCAGAGAGCTCCTTCTAACTCACTTCAGAACTAGTACTCTTCAGTTCAGTTCAGTCGCTCAGTCATGTCTAACTCTTTGAAACCCCATGGACTGCAGAACGCCAAGCCTAACTGTCCATCACCAACTCACAGAGTCTACCCAAACCCATGCCACTGAGTCAGTGATGCCATCCAACCATCTCATCCTCTGTTGTCCCGTTCTCCTCTCGCCTTAAATCTTTCCCAGCATCAGGGTCTTTTCCAGTGAGTTAGTTCTTTGCATCAGGTGGCCAAAGTATTGGAGCTTCAGCTTCAACATCAGTCCTTCCAATGAATATTCAGGGCTGATTTCCCTTAGGATGGACTGGTTGGATCTCCTTGCTGTCCAAGGGACTCTCAAGAGTTTTCCAACACCACAGCTCAAAAGTGTCAATTCTTTGGTGCTCAGCTTTCTTTATAGTTCAACTCTCACATCCATACATGACTACTGGAAAAACCATAGCCTTGACTAGACAGACCTTTGTTGGCCAAGTAATGTCTCTGCTTTTTAATATGCTGTCTAGGTTGGTCATAACTTCTCTTCCAAGGAGTAAACGTCTTTTAATTTCATGGCTTCATTCACCATCTGCAGTGATTTTGGAGCCCCCCAAAATAGTCAGCCACTGTTTCCACTGCTTCCCCATCTATTTGCCATGAAGTGATGGGACCAGATGCCATGATCTTTGTTTTCTGAATGTTGATCTTTAAGACAACTTTTTCATTCTCCTCTTACACTTTCATCAAGAGACTCTTTAGTTATTTACTTTCTGCCATGAGGGTGGTGTCATCTGCATATCTGAGGTTATTGATAGTTCTCCTGGCAATCTTGATTCCAGCTTGTGCTTCTTCCAGCCCAGCGTTTCTTATGATATACTCTGCATATAAGTTAAATAAGCAGGGTGACAATATACAGCCTTGATGTACTCCTTTTCCTGTTTCGAACCAGTCTGTTGTTCCATGTCCAGTTCTAACTGTTGTTTCCTGACTTGCATCCAGTTTTCTCAAGAGACAGTTCAGGTGGTCTGGTATTCCCATCTCTTTCAGAATTTTCCACAGTTTGTTGTGATCCACACAGTCAAAGGCTTTGGGCATAGTCAATAAAGCAGAAATATATGTTTTTCTGGATCTCTCTTGCTTTTCGATGATAAAGCAGATGTTGGCAATTTGATCTCTCTGTTCTCAGAGACCATAAAGTAAAATGGATATTAAAGAAAATGGAATATCAAAGCCAGTTTTTCCTCTTTAAAATGTAAATATCCTTTAACACCTATCACACCAGGCTTGAGAGCTCTGAAGCATGATGGTAGGGTCATGTTATTAAATCAGGTTCATTTGCCCAAAATGTAGCAAGCCAAAAGCTGAGATGTCAAATTTGCACCAGAGAAGACATTTTTTTCACAAGATAGCCTTGCAAGAAGATGGGAGAACCACTCTCAGATCTGCCTCCCAGAGGCGAGAGGTTTGAGATATTTCTGGGGTAAAGAAATAGTTTGCCTGAAGTATGGGAAATGGTGATTGGAGTTAAAAAAAAAAAAAAAAAGGTAAGGTAAGAAAAAACAGGTGCAGCTTAGCTCCATGCTTCCTCAAGGGCCACATGTTCAGAAAATGGTGGCACTGGCATATTCTGAGGGTGGAGTTTTAGTCCCTCTGACTAAAAATGTCATCAGTGGGAAGCTCAAACAGGCCAGGTTGGAGGGTCAATGATCCCAGCCAGACTTCAACTGCTTGAACTTGAACTGGACAACCGCTATCTCCAAATTCCTGAAAAACAACTTAATACTCCAGTGCCAGAAATACTATCTATAGGGGCAGTGAAAATGGTATTATGTCTTATAGTTTAGGATGCTTTTGAGGGTATGTAAGTTTTTGTGACAGCAAAGTGAGCTTAACTAGTGAAGTTAGGTTAAAATTTATTATACATTAAGTAAATTATAGTTTAATGGTTCTTACTGATGACTGTCCTTGGTTTCAGTTCCACTGTCAGCAACAAAAACAAAATGAATTTATTTAAGGACAGAGGGATGCCTCTGATGCTCTCATCACAGGAGATGCCTGAAGGAAATGCTTCACATCTCTTGCTTTACATTCAGAAGACATAGTACCCCTATTTTGGAATATTCTGATGGTTTTTGAGTTGTGCCTATGCTAAAGTCTGTGAAGGAAAATATTTTGGATCATAGGAAGGATATGAACAGCACAAGTGCTGGATAAGAGAAAAGTTAATCAACTTGTCAAATTCTCTCAGACAGCAAGACTGTAATATGTTCTGGGAAAAACTAAGTATTATTCTCATAATGCCAAATGCCATTATCTTGCTGGTTTTTGTCCTTGTGCTCCAAATCGGGTTTGCAACAATTGCTCATATTAGCTGATGGCAATATTTTGCATAATTAAGCAAATCATATTAGTGTTAAAGTTGTACATGGGTATTAAGAAAATGGAACATTAAAGCCAGTTTTTACTCTTTAAAATTGTAAACATTTTTTAACCCCTATAACACCAGGCCTGAGAGCCCTGAAGTATGATGGTAGGTTCATGTTATTAAACCAGGTTCATTTGCCCAAAATGAAGCGAGCCAAAAGCTGAGATGTCAAATCTGCAGCAGAGAAAACGTTTTTTCACAAGGTAGCCAAGCAAGGACATGGGAAATCAAACCTCAGATCTGTCTCCCAGAAGGCGAGAGGTTTGGGATATTTTTGGGTTAAAGAAGCAGGTTGGCTTTGAGGTATGGGAAAAGGTGACTGGACCCTATAGACTCCTCTGACCATGGGATTCTCCTGGCAAGAATACTGGCATGGGTTGCCATTTCCTCCTCCAGGGAATCTTCCCAACCCAGACATTGAACCCGTATCTCATTTTGTTTACTGCGTTGACAGGGTAGGTCTAGACATGAGATTCAGGAAGTGTAGTATTGATTCTTTACATTAGTAACCAGATAGAATTTCAATGCCATGTATGAGAATATTATTTTTATAATAATACATAATACAATTTAATTAAATTTTCAAAAAGTGAAATGAAAAATTTTTGGCTTTATTTAAATAACTGTAAAATTTCAATATGAATTGATTATACTTTGTATTTTGCCTTTTAATGTCAATAGATAATTTTAAATCCTTTAGGAGAAATACTTTTAGAAACAAAATAATCTTTTCTATTTTTCCATTTAAATATTTTATAAAAACATCTAAAAATTTTATACACTTTGTACACTTGACATTTTAAAATCCATTATATAGTTCTGTATACAATTATGCTTGTATACAATATAAGTTGTATGAAAGTTTCAATTATAACAGTGTGATAGGTAGCTTTGTTGATATGAGACAAAATATAAATTTTACAGAATGAATATAATACTGTTGGCCCATCAGTAGAACTCTCAGATGTGAGCAATAATAAATTCAGGTGTCTTTGATGGTGTGTCATTTTTCACTCATATACCAAGCGTGGGTTTATACATATATAAAAAATAATTACATAATCCATATATGTATTAACTTCTATAATTTATATATATTGATAAATTTTTTGTTCTGTCACTAAAAATGTATATTTGTCCATGTAGCAGGATAAAGGGAATTCTATTCAACAGTGTAAAGGCTTGATTTGTATGTGTGCTCAGTCACTTCAGTCATGTCTGACCCTTTGCAGCCCAATCAACCGCAGCTTGCCAGGCTCCTCTGTCCATGGGATTTCCCAGGCAAGAATCCTGGAGTAGGGTGTCGTTTCCTCCTTCGGGTAATCTTCCCAACCCAGAGATTGAACCCACCTCTCATTATGTTTTCTGCATTGACAGGCAAGTTCTTTACCACTAGCACCACCTGGAAAGCCCATATTTAAGCATGTAGCCATATGATACATGAGCTTCCATTTGTGCTCCTGCCCTGGATGGCACAAATCAATGGTGGTCTTTGCTGCTATGACTCCTGAAAGTTTGCTGGCATTATAAGGAACATCTTGTGATGAAATACCAGTTTTATCTGCCAAGCAGGAAGCACATCTTCCCAGCAAAAGCTATTGACTCCTTCTGTCCAGCTATTCCCCACCATGTACAGAATGAACAGATAATCTCTGGTTCATACAACCACTATTATAACCACTGGGATAAAACTTTGATTATGCTGAGCTCATTTCTTAGAGTGATAGGCTCATGGATTGTTTTCCAGAAATCATAAGAAAAAAAATAACTGTCGGTATTTAGCAGTCAGGACCTTGGGGCATATAAAATAGAAATTCTGGCCAGATGAGAAGGGAACAAACAATATGGACATACAGTAAGAAGATTCAGAAGGGGTCAGAACCTGTCCTTCAGCCTTCTTTGTGAGATAGAATTGAGTACTTGTGTCCAAAATTAGTGTTGGACATTTACAGCTCTGCAAAAGTAAGGTGTGGTGTGTATCTTATTACAGTGTATATTTCTTCCTATCTATTATAATCATATCAAATTATTATAATTAAGGTTCTGGTATTTAAGATGAGGAATCCAAGAGAAGGAGCCACTATGATGGAATATTGCCTTAAAATGGCTTTTATTTTTACCTTTTTCCAGTATAAACTGTTAGACTTTGATTCAATGATTTTTTTCTCAGTTTATTCTCCTATAAGTAAAGTAATTCAGTCTTTTTAAAAAGTAGCTAATTATTATTATAGATAAAATTTATCTGTATACTAATCATATTCAGTTTAGTAAGGTCAAATTTGACCTCCAACTGAGACATGAGGGCTACATTAAAAATCTTACAATACTCCTATACTTTATGATTTTAGCTGTGTTTAATATTTCTTTTTCTTCCAGTTTTGTTGAAATATAATTGGCATACTGCATTGTATAAGTTTAAAGTGTATAGCATTATGATTTAACTTACATACATCCAAAATGATTACTATAATACATTTAGTGAACATCTATCATCTTATATAGGTACCAAATTAAAAGAAAAAAATGCTATTTTTTTGTGATGAAAATTCTTAGGATTTACTCTCAACATTCATATATAATGTTTCAGTATTAATTACATTGATTGTGTTTTATATTATGTCCTTAGAATATATTTAGGGCTTCTCTGATGGTTAAGCTGGTAAAGAATCCACCTGCAATGTGGGAGACCTGGGTTCAATCCCTGGGTTGGGGAGATCCCCTGGAGAAGGGAACAGCTACCCACACCAGTATTTTGGCCTGGAGAATTCTGTGGACTCTAGTCCATGGGATGGCAAAGAGTCGGACACAACTGTGCGGCTTTCACTTTCAGAGAGCATTTATCTTAGAACTAGAAGTTTGTACCTCTGACCATAGTTGATACCACACAGATATCTTACATAATTATTAACTGTATTTCCTACACTGCACATTACATGCCCATGACATTTATTTTGCTGCTGGTGTTTTTGCCTCTTAACTTTGTTCACTTGTTTCACTCATTCTCCCATGACCCCTGCCCTCTGGCAATCACCTGTTCATCCTCTTTGTATGTAAGTCTGTTTCTGTTTGGTTATTTGTGTTCATTTGCTTTATTTATGAGATTCCACATGTAAATGAAATCATAGAATATTTCCTTGTCACAAGTAGCATGATTTTGTTATTTTATGACTAATATCTCATTGCATATACATATATATATATATATTACATCTTCTACATCCATTCATTTATCAGTGGGCACTCAGGTCGCTTGTATGTCTTGGCTATTGTGATAATGCTGCCACAAGCACACGAGTGCATGTATCTTTTTAGTGTTTTTGTTTCATTCAGAAAAATACCCGGGAGTGGAATTGCTATTGTCCATGTGTTTAACATAGTGTCTGCACTAAATTATAGTCCTATCAAAAGTGCATGAGGGTCCCTTTCTTCCACATCCTTGCCAATGCTTGTTTTTCATTGTTGTTGTATTTTTTTCTGAAAAGTATGAGGTGATATCTCATTGTGTTTTGATTTTCATTTTCCTGACAATTAGCAATATTCTGCATCTTTTAACGTATGTTTGGTCATCTATATGTCTTCTTTGGATAAATGTCTATTCAGGTCCTCTGCCCAGTTTTTAATCACTTTTTGATTTTGTATGAGTTCTTTGTATAATTTGGGCATCAACCCTGTATAAGACATACAAATATGTTCTCAAAACATATTTGCAAATATGTTCTCCCATTCAGTAGGGAACCTTTTAGTTTTATTGATAGTTTCCTTTGCTGTGGAAAAGCTTTTTAATATGATGTAGCCCATTTGTTTATTTTTGCTTCTGTTATCCTCACCTGAGGAGGCATATCTGAAAACATACTGCAGAGTCTATCCTTTTGTAAAGTAAAATTGACATGCATGAAATTGATGGATTTTAAAAGATGGGTTTGAATGAATGTATACACTCACCAAACTTTTTACCAATACATGTACATATATATTAGTGCTTAACCCTCACATTTTTTGTGGAATGGCTAAGTGACTTGGCAGGATGAGATAGATGATCCAAGTTCACTTAGAAAGAAAGTGTAGGGACTCAGATGTGTTAGAGCTCAATTGTGTAATTCAGTGTTTCTGATTCCAAAACATGGCCAGTTAACTTTTGACAGATGGATGCTCATTTAAAATCTATTTCATAGACCTTTGAACTTCAGTCATCACCAAGGTTCTTAGAAGTTCTCAGACACTACAAAGTAATATCTAGACTCTAGATCAATACCTATTTTTCTCTGGTAGAGAAGGGAGGTATTTCTGCAGTCTGTTTACAGCTTCATTATTCAATGTGGTGGTTCAATCTACTTTATTTCATGATCTTCTAAAAAATGCTCAAAGAAATATTTTATTCACATATAAAGCTTGGATAATGGGGCTGTAATTTTGTAATGTTTATTGGTTGGTAAGGCAAAAAAGTAAACTACAGTAAACCACTTCCTCCTCTTTTTAAAAGATTGCAGCCCTGTCTGAGCTTCCTTATGTGTCCCTATAGGGCATTTTTTAAACTACGTGATATACATTATATTTATAAGATTATTTAGGCCTTAGAGTTAGTAAAGAAATAAAACTGCTTTCAGAGGGATTCAACAAACACACCAAATTCTACTGAGACCAATTATTCCTGCTATATAGAGTAATGATATAATTTAATAAGACATAGTTATCCATATTTCTTTGAAATAGCTCCAGGATTTCTGTTGAATAGCTGTCTGTTCTTTTATTATCTTTTTCTATCCATTTAAACTACCTTTGATCATATGCAAAATTAGAGAGTAATCGATTGCTTGGGCAAGAAATGGGGAGTGAGGATACTGACTGGAAATTGATTCCCCCCCCCCCATATTTACAATAGTTTTCCCTTCTAAGGTCTAGTGAGCTGGAGAAACCTTGAATCTTTATTTTGAATCTCTATTATTTTGAGTGTTATATAGTTAAGCCTTAGATTTCTATTTCCAGTGGAAACAATAGCCATCAAATTCTTCAGTGTTAATAGAAGCATCAAGGTCATCTAGTTTATAAGTTTCTGTCTAGGTTGTTCATCAGGAACACTAGGAACACAGGAATATCAATTAGAATTAGAATTACTAGGTTCTGGGTTATATGATTTGAAAGAAAAGCTCTCCAGGTAATTTTGGTTTGGATCCTTGGTTACAAACCATTGATGGAGTCCACTTTCTCATTTGATGTTTGAATCATCCAAATGGTTATTCAATAGCAGGGAGATTTTCATGTCCAGAGCATGTCCTTTCCTTCTTTGGACAGTTGTGACTGTTAGAAAGTCCTTCCTTAGGTATAGCTGAACTCTGCCTCTTTTCAGCTTAGTAAGTTATCTGGTTATCTGGTCTGCCAAGGATACCACAGAAAGAAAAATCTCATAGTCTTAGAGTTGATTTCCAGATCTGCATTCATGATCTTATGTGTCAACTGAGCATTTAACAAAACTATTGTTTCCTTACTCTCATTTTTTTTTGCATTTACCATTTTTTAAATTAATTAGTTTATTTTTTCCTTTACATTATTGTGTTGGTTTTGCCATAGAACTGACATGAATCCACCATGGGTATACATGTGTTCCCCTTCCAGAACCCCCCTCCTACCTCCCTCCCGATTCCATCCCTTTGGGTCATCCCTGTGCACCAGCCTTGAGCACCCTGTATCATGCATCAAACCTGGGCTGGCGATTTATTTCACATATGATAATTTACATGTTTCAATGCCATTCTCCCATATCATCCCACCCTTGCCCTCTCCCATAGAGTCTAAAATACTGCTCTATACATCTGCGTCTCTTTTGCTTTCTCACATGCAGGGTTATCGTTACCATCTTTCTAAATTCCATATATATGCGTTAGTATATTGTATTGTTGTTTTTCCTTCTGGCTTACTTCACTCTGTATAAAAGGCTCCAGTTTTGTCCACCTCAGTAGAACTCTCATTTTAAACACAAAAGCAAATAAAAATGTTAATCAGGAGTAAATGCTATCGTGAAAGGGACCGCAAACCCAGAATAACATCCGGTATTGGAAGAGTATGTGGTGAGAAAACACATGGGAAGTTTATGGTAAGCCTCATCAATAAGAGAGTCAGAATGTAAGCTGTTTGCTCAGGTTCAAGAGCACAGTCTTGTGATATGTCCTGGAAAATCACACACCTTTTCAGTAACAGTTCCTAGCAGGGTACTAGGCTCTGGTAGAGTTGGAACATTTGAGCATGGGACACCAAGGGAAATGTGGTCAGAAATATTCACCATGAAGTGGGTTTTGTCAGACTATTTCAAAAGGTCCAGTGAACCCAGGATCAATTCATGGTAAAATGAAATTGATCTGTACAGCACTGAACATAAAAACACTGGGTTATCAGTAAAAGATCCAGGATTTGAATATAAGAGCTCTGCTTCCAGTCTCTTCTCTTTACCATGACTGTATCATGCTGATGGTCAACTTGATCAGACACTAGCTGAGGTCCCAAGCACCGTGTGAGGCAGGTAGATTTCTGTTTTGAAATTTGGCCTGTTTGTTAGACTATCCCCAGATGAAGTACTATAGGACTTTCCTATGTGACAACCCTGTGTTTTCTACAAGTGAGCTGTCCTTTCCTGCCTGAAGGTTTTAGGCACAGTTGTTAGCATACTCTTTTTCAAAATCCTCAGAGGTGGTTACCTCAAGGATATTCTAAGGATCACAGATTAAGAATGCATTCCAGATTTTATTAAATGTAGTTTTTTCACTTATTGATGTGACAGATAGCCTATTTAATCTATTGTTGAGAGAACTGTAACCCTTGAAATAGTATCATTAACTCTTTGTAGAAATATACTCTATATGATTATGGATAAATAATTCTTTTATGTTATCCATTATATCTGTCATATTTTAATTCATATATGTCAATTAGCAAGATTGGTCTATCAAGGGTTACCACAGTATGGACTCAAACAAAATCTAGCACGTAGCCTGGTTTGTATGGCCTACAAAACAAAGAATCGATTTCACATATCTAGAGAGTGGTAGAAATAAAAGAATATTCAACAGAAACCAGGTGAGGCCCAAAAAAACTAAAATTAAAGGTACTAAATAGATGCAGGTCATTCATTATTATTGCTTCAATCTAAAAAATTTAGTAACATCTATTTTAAGATACTGTATGTACAATGTCAGTCCCTTTCATCAGGTAATTTATTATCCAATCCTCACCACATTGCTAACTACCCCTTCCAACTGCATCTTTTCACTTCTATCACCTGGCAGTTAAAATTACGTGAATGTCAAAATGGATTAAAGACCTCCATGTAAGACCAGAAATTATAAAACTCTTAGAAGAAAACATATGCAGAACACTCTATGACATAAATCAAAGCAAGATTGTCTGTGACCCACCTCCTACAGTAATGGAAATAAACAAGCAGGACCTAATTAAACTTAAAAGCTTTTGCACAGCAAAGGAAACTACAAACAAGGTGAAAAGACAACCCTCAGAATGGGAGAAGATAATAGCAAAGAAAACAACTGACAAAGAATTAATTTCCAAAATACACAAGTAGCTCATACAATTCAATATCAGAAAACCAAACAACCCAATCAAAAAGTGGGAAGAAGACCTAAACAGACATTTCTCCAAAGAAGATATACAGACAGCTAGCAAACACATGAAAAGATGCTCAACATTGCTGACTATTAGAGAATGCAAATCAAAACTATAATGGGATACCCCCTCACACTGGTCAGACTGGCCATCATCAAAAAATCTACAAAAAATAAATGCTGGAGAGGGTTTGGAGAAAAGGGAACCCTCTTGCATTGCTGGTGGGAATGTAAATTGATATAGTCACTATGGAAGACAGTATGGAGAGTTCTTATAAAAAAACAACTAGGAATAAAACTACCATATGACCCAGCAATCCCACTACTAGACATATACTCTGAGGAAACCAAAACTGAAAAAGACACATGTATCCCAATGTTCATTGCAGCACAATTTACAATAGCTAGAACATGGAAGCAACCTAGATGTCCATCAAGAGATGAATGGATAAAAAAGCTGTGGTACATATATACAATGGAGTACTACTCAGGCATGAAAGGAATGCATTTGAGTCATTTCTAATGAGGTGGATAAACCTAGAGCCTTTTATACAGAGTGAAGAAAATCAGAAAGAGAAATATAAATATCATACACTGACGCATATATATGGAATCTAGAAACATGGTACAGATGAATTTATTTTCAGGGCAGCAATGGAGAAACAGACATAGAAAACAGACCTAAGGACATGGTAGGAGAGGAGAGGGGAGAGGGTAAGATGTATGGAGAGAGTAACATGGAAATTTACAATTCCATATGTAAAATAGATAGCCAACGGGAGTTTGCTTTATGACTCAGCGAACTCAAACAGGAACTCTGTGACAGTCTAGAAGGGTGAAGTGAGGAGAGAGGTGGGAGGAAGATTCAGGAGGGAGGAGACATGGGTGTACCTATGGCTGATTCTTGTTGATGGGTGACAGAAAACCACAAAATTCTGTAAAGCAATTATCCTTCAATTAAAAAATAAAGTGGCAAAAAAATTGGGTGAGTGTCACTTCATCTCTGAATTATGAAGTAGCTGCTACATTTAAGGTGGCATTGCACACTTCTCACTGCCCTGACTTTGTTTCTACTTGTTTTTTCTATCTGCTGTTGCCCCCATCATCTTTTTAATGCAATTAATAAGTAGCTAGTTTCCATTTCCTTCATTATGCTTTCTGTATTGCTCCAATTTAACAGTGATCACTTTCTCCACTCCTTTGAAACCTTGCACCATCACTGAAACTTCCTATCTTGGTCATTTTATACATTTCTTCTCTGGTAAGATTTGGCTTCCTTGAATGTAAGATCTAATTATTGTGTAAATCATTGTACCATACCCAAAATAGCTCCATACAAATGGTGCTATCCACCTAACTATAGTTTTGACTGGGCCTTTGTAATCTGGGAGCAAATCTATTCCATGAAAAATTTATTTATATTTAAAATTTTACTTCTTTTCTAGTACTTATCTTTTGAAAACCGCTATTATACTGGAATTGTTCTCCTGTCTTTCGTATTTTACTATACCTTAAGCATTTTGTATGACCAGAAAATTTCTTAGTGATAGTAAATTTATTTCATTCTTTCTTTGTGGTAACCTTGGGCAATATATAATCTGAATAGGACTCTGATTGGAATTTAATTTTTTATGAGTTGTAAACTCTCAGGGATAAAAACTAATAAACCAGTGAGTTTTGTGTGAGGGGTAATAGTTTATTTGTATTCTTCTCTTTTATATCTTTTCATTTATTTTTCTATCAAGAGTTTCTTTTCTAGAACACTGGTATTATTATTATGATATATTTCAGTTCTATATTCTTACCTACACTTTTCATTAAAATCCAGATCTATGAAGGGAGGAAAAGCATTAGTTCCTATACTGGAATATTCTCCTGAGGTAATAACTTTGAAGTTTAGCAAGTTTGGAAATTATTAACCTTAAAACTCTATTTTATAAGGCTCTTGTATTTTTTCAGTTTAGTTGAATAACAATACCTTTCAATGGAACTCTTCAGGATAATGAATAACATCATTTCAAGCTGATACTGTCTGCTGATTTATTCTTGTCACTAGCATCTACTAAAGGAGAGACACTTGGCAAATGTTAGGAAATTAACAGTGACATCTCTACGTGATGTAAAACAGTGTCATCAATTCAGAGTAAAAATCAAGGGAAAATATATTTTATCCTTTCTTTCTTCCTCATGTACATACTTCCAACTTTCTTTTGCTCCTTACGTATCCAACATTTTATGGGAAGTTGGCCATCGAAGAAATATAGCATCCTGAAACCATTTAATTCACACTGCAAATGAAATACCTGAATTGTAGAGATCCGATTTCAAATATTGTCTATGGAAGTGTTATATGGTTAGAATAGGAAAAAGGAGTCCAAAATAGTGGTTGCTAAAAGACAAAGAAAGGAAAAGCTTGTGAAAATCGAATAAAGGAAGGTCCGAGGACCAGAGTGAGAACCTCAGGTGAAACAAACAGCCCTCCTAGCTGGTCCCATTTACACAGGGCAGGCACAGAGGGAGAAGAAAAACCATATAATAAGAGGAGCCAAAATTGATCCACTCACCTCTTTTAGGTCGACCTGCTCTCATGTCTTGAGGATATATTTTCCTTTGCTTGTCAAATAAAACTGAGCTGTAACCCAGCTATAATACTGGCCCGCCATTTAAACTGAGCTGTAATACTGGTTTGCCATTTCAAGTTTTTGCTGCGGCAAGACAGAACTAAGGAAATTACACACTCCCCCAACAAAAGCATCACCAAGACTTTTTCTCTGATTTTGAGTAGAAAAGAACTAAACAGCCAATTTGTTTTAAAGTTGACTTTATTGGCTAGTTCATTTTTTCAGCTTTAGTGTGATATAATTGACATATACCATTGTTTAAAGTGGACAACATGGCAGTTTGATATATACTGCAAAATAATTATCACAATATTAGATAGAACCTCAATTACCTCACATAGTTGCTTCTTTGTAAAAAAAAAAAATGTGGTGAAAACTTTTATAATCTACTCTCTTAGCAACTTTCAAATATACAGTAGGGACAGGCTCTGCAGTTTCCTCTGGTGATTCCTGTGTGATGAGACCTCGGAGAATCTTCCAGGAAACTTTCCATAGTGTTAAGGAAGCTGAATGCCACTTTCAGTTCTCCTGTTTCCCTCAGGAGAAACCAGCAAGGCCCTCTTGGTTGGGGTGCTGTGTCGTTCTGGTCAAGGGGCAATGAGGGCCAAGGAGAAGCACCCCTTCTTACCCTTCTGATGTGGTCCTCCAGCTATGTTGTCCATGGATGCTTCAGCCACACCCCTGGGCTCCAGGATTTTCACAGTGATGACTGTCTATGGATAGTTGATATTTGCTGCTCTTGTGAGGAATGCTGAGGTTAGAATGACCTATGTCATCATACTGATGATTCTACTGCTTTTTTAGTTGGTAATTTAAATAGCCCCTTCAAGTAATGCTCAGGTCTTCAAAAAAGAAAGCAAACCTGAAAGTCCCAGATTTCCTGTCTTCTACCTCTCTTCTTGGATATTCTCTAAGAAAGATGTGTGCATGTGGGAAGGGATTTGGGTAGTAATAAGGATTTATGCAACTTTGTGTATGAGTCGCTCAGTCATGTCTGATCCTTTGTGACCCAGTGGACTGTAGCCTGCCAGGCTCCTCTGTCCCTGGGACCCTTCTCCAGGGGATTTTTGTAACAACAGGGATCGAATCTGTGTCTCCTGTATTGCAGGCAGATTCTTCACTGTCTGAGTCCCATGGATTATGCAAGCTGTGATAAAAAGGAGACTTAAGACCTTCACTTATTTGTTTTCCTGACCTCTCTGAGCTCGAGGACAGTTTATTCTGTCCATGTGGTGACTATTACCCTGCTGCTTCAGTAGTTTCAGTGATCTGGATCCTGTCTGCTTGCCATGGCCTGGTAATATCCCCTGGATCATCTGGCCTTTTTGTATTCCCCACAGCACTATAGGCCCTGCCAAATCCCAGTATGACTTGAATTCCAGATGATTTGCCGTGATTCCTTCCCTAGGGAGACATCTGTGAGGAAGCTCCTCAATCAGTCTCGACATTCCTTCTGAGGCTGTCTATCCTTTTTTTGTTTTTTCCTGAGGCTGTCTATCCTGCTAAGGTACCACCACTGATCCAGGGCTAACTTAAGGTTACCTTCGGGTGGCAGTATCTCAAATATGCATAGGGCAGCCAGCAAACCAGCTTCCTCCTTTACTCACAAACAGAACCATCTCTCGCTACCTCTCTCTGATGTATTTCCGATACCTGCTCTTTCTCTGGATGGAAGTTCCAAGAGAGAATATAGGAGAAAAAATTACTTGCTTTTTCCCTTCTATCTCCTCTTCTATTGCTCTTTTCTGTACTAGAAGTACATAGTCTCCACCAACCCCCCCCTTACTCCACATAATCAGTTCAGTTCAGGTGCTTAGTTGTGTCCAACTCTTTGTGACCCCATGAATTGCAGCACGCCAGGCCTCCCTGTCCATCACCAATTCCTGTAGTTTACCCAAACTCATATCCATTGAGTTGGTGATGCCATCTAACCATTTCATCCTCTGTTGTCTGCTTCTCCTACTGCCTTCAATCTTTCCCAACATCAGGGTCTTTTCCAATGAGTCAACTCTTCGCATCAGGTACCAAAATATTGGAGTTTCAGCTTCAATATCAGTCCTTCCAATGAACACCCAGGACTGATCTTTAGGATGGACTGGTTGGATCTCCTTGCAGTCCAAGGGACTCTCAAGAGTCTTCTCCAACACCACAGTTCAAAATCATCAACTCTTTGGTGCTTAGCCCTCTTTATAGTCCAATTCTCACATCCATACATGACTACTGGGAAAACCATAGCCCTGACTAGACGGACCTTTGTTGACAAAGTAATGTCTCTGCTTTTTAATATGCTGTCTAGGTTGATCATAACTTTCCCTCCAAGGAGCAAGAGTCTTTTAATTTCATGGCTGCAATCACCATCTGCAGTGATTTTGGAGCCCCCCAAAATAGTCAGCCACTGTTTCCCCATCTATTTGCCATGAAGTGATTGGACTGGATGCCATGATCTTTGTTTTCTGAATGTTTAGCTTTAGGACAACTTTTTCACTCTGCTATTTCACTTTCATCAAGAGACACTTTAGTTCTTCACTTTCTGCCATAAGGGTGGTATCATCTACATATATGAGGTTATTGATATTTCTCCTGGCAATCTTGGTTCCAACGTGTGCTTCCTCCAGCCCAGAGTTTCTCATGATGTACTCTTCATATAAGTTAAATAAGCAGGATGACAATATACAGCCTTGATGAACTCCTTTTCCTGTTAGGAACTAGTCTGTTGCTCCAAGTCCAGTTCTAACTGTTGCTTCCTGTTTATGCTCATTCTTGGTTGTCTTCCACATAATATTCCTCTCTAAATATGGATCACTAGAAGAAGAATATTCTCTATGTTATAAGAGCACTTTATAATCTGAATCATTCATGCCTACTTGCTGTTATGATGAATTGAGATGCTTGGTGAAAGGATAAAGAAATTTAGATTATCCTTTTTGTAACAATAATCTTATATACCAAATACTGAATATAGTATTCTTTCACTTTGTATTTCTTCCATGATAAGATCCAGTCTTCCCTCAAGCAAATGGATGTCTCCAATGGTACAGAAAAATCAAGAGAGAAAATCACATTAAAACTTTATATAATGTTCCTCCTGTAACAGAGCAAATAGTTGTGTGCAGTGAGTCAAGGAGCTTACCATCTACTTCTGATTTAGACAGATAACTGGCTTGAATTTTTCATTTTTAAACTAGCTGGGACAATTTGGGCAAATGATACAGAAATTTGGATTTTTTTCAAGAAAATGTTTTAATACTTAAATTACTCTATTTAGATGAAAAAAATTCTAGAATTTTACAGTTGTACTCAAGATTTTATTTTTATTTATTATAAAATAGATACTAAAATAGAAGACTGTCTACATAAAATGTAGTAATTACTAAGTTTTCCTTGACTTGCTTAAATCCAGATAAGTGGTTTAACTGTGATTTTTACTTATGGGCTTCCCTGGTGGCTCAGAGGGTAAAGTATATGCCTGCAATGCAGAGACCTGGGTTTGATCCCTGGGTGGGGAAGATCCCCTGGAGAAGGAAATGGCAACCCACTCCAGTACTCTTGCCTGGAGAATCCCATGGATGGAGGAGCCTGGTAGGCTATAGTCCAGAGTCACAAAGAGTCGGACATGAATGAGTGACTTCACTTTACTTTATTAGCTCTAAAAAGTCTCCATGTGACTCTTCTATTCTGTATTGTCTCTGTTCTAAGTTCTTCCACAGCACACCAGTAACTAGTGGCATGAGGATAGTATAGCAGTAGAATAGCCTCTGAAAGTCATTTCAGAATGATCTAGAGGAGATAGATAATCTTTATATACTACAGGAAGTTCCAGTGCCTCTGTATTAAGAGATACTAAATATAAATACTAAATATATCATTTGATCCTTGTAATTCATATAGAAAAGTAATTCCTTTTTAGATCTTGTATGTAATAGGTATTCAGTTAACGCCCACTGTTCCCATGTTCTCATTTCACATTAGGAGCTAATTAAATAATGACTGGTTACTGGAGGTCTGAAATACCTACTGAATTTTCCACTTTGTACACCATATTCTTTTCTAAAATGTCTCATAAAAGTCTTCAGTAACAATCTTTTTTTTTTTTTAGGTGTTTTGATAGAATCAATGATAGGAATATACTGAGTGATTAAAGCTCTGAATAATTTTGAGGTAAAGTTTGATTTATTTTTTTCGTTATAGTAAAGAGGGGATATACTTTCTTTTTGATCATCTACTGACAAATTTTCATCTAGGTTCACAATTACTAATCATCACTTTACACAAAAATGTTTCTTAAAAGTTATCAATGACTTCATCATTAACAAACCCAATTATCTCTTCAAAGTTTGCATCTTTCATCCTTCCTCTTCAGCCTGTTTCAATGTGGACCATCCTTCTTGACTCTACTCCTTTTATTGCCTAAGTTATTAAGTTTCTTATAACTGTTTTCTACAGTTTTTTTGTGCTAAATAGACTTGGTACCCTTCCACTTGGTATTCTCACCTTGCCCATTAACAATATAGGCATTTTCAAAATTTTCTTCCTCAATATAGTTTTTTATTACTTTTTTTTTTCATTTTTAGTGGCTAATTTTCAAAGATAGACTCCTGAATAGTGGCTAATATCCAAAGATCAACTCCTAACCCAATGAACCATACCTCCTGGTGCTCATACACTCTTTCTAAATCTGTGTTGGAGCTCTGACTTACTGGTTACTGATAGAATGTGGTAGAAGAGACACAAATTCTGAGGTGTGGTAATGGCTAACTAGACTTACTGTGGAGACCGTTTTGCAATAAAAATAGATATAAAATCATTTTATTATAATCTGAAACTAATATAATGTTATATGTCAATTATATCTCAGTTTTAAAAGATGAGAGACTTCTGTGGTGGTCCAGTGGTTAAGAACTCCCTGCTTCAGTGCAGAGGCACAGGTTCTATCCCTGGCCAAGGAGCTAAGATCCCACATGCATGGTCAAAGAAAAAAAATTAAAGAATTAAACTGCCCAAGTACTAGAAAAATGAATGGATTAATTTCCAGGTATAAGAAAAGCTTTATTATCAATGACTTAAAATCAAGATTCAAGTAAAGAAAAGATCAATAAGTTGAATAATTAATGCCAAAATCATAAAAAATAGACATGACAAATAACAAAAATATAAATGACAAACTTGGAGAAAATATTTATAACATCACACATTGAGGGCAATCTCTCTAATTATAAACAGGGCTTTTAAAATCATTGTAAAAGAGAGGAAATGCAAATGAAAACTTGATGGAAAAATGGTCAAAAGACCTGAACAGACATTTCATAGAAAAAGATATAAATGGTCCTTAAACATATAAACAATGTTCAAATTTACTCATAAGGTATATGAAAATTAAAGAATATACTATGGTAGCATTTCTCACCAATAATATTCACAAAAACCCAAAAGTTTTGTCTCTAGTTTGTAGAACTTTAAGGAAAAAGGCATTTTTATGCATTATGCAAGAGGCTGGTGGAGTATAATGTTTCAGCCCCTTTGCCAGTTAGCAATATTTTCCTCTCATCTTCAAATCTCTCTTCATTTCCCTACTTCTGATACTGGAGCTGGAAAACATTTCTCCTTTGCCCACTGGCATCATGTTAAGCTTGGCAAGCAGAGAGTACTGGAGGGACACTGCAGGAGGAAGAGGCTCTCTGTGTGTTTGCATTATGCTTTCCTTTCTTCTTGCTTATGCTTGGCTGGAATGTGGGATACTCAGTAGAACCCACCTCCCATGAGTTGCAAGTTTCAGTCGCATCCCCACAGGCAGGCTTCAGGTGAGTTCCACAGGTAACCTAGCTGGTTTCCAAGAAACTTTAACATCTCTCCAGTGAGATGACTCCTATTTTCCTCCTAGCAAATATCCCTTTCAGCCCCCTAGCTTGTTCAACAGCTAGTGCCTGCCCCCTACCCACCTCCATAGGCAGCTTCCAATCAAGTTTCATCTGCACCCCAGTGGGTGATTTCCTGTTTGCCAACTTTGGCATGAAGCCCCTCAGCAAACTTCTTTGCTATTCAGGGAGGTAACCATTTCCTCACCAGTGAGATCTAAATCTTAGCTTTTTCGTGGAAGTAGAATTTATCTCAAAATTTTTCTTCTTTTGGTATTTTTCTTCAGCTTCAGGATAGTAATTATCCCTGTATCTTACATGTCTATGTTCCTTAGAGCTTTCTTTACACCTTAGTAGCCAGTCGTCTATTATTAGTTAATAATTCTATATATTAAACTTCCTATGTTCAAATTACTGTGGAGTTTCTGTATCCTCATTTAACTTTGATTGACTCAACCCTTAATGAGGACAATTGGGAAATATCTAGCAAAACTACATTTTTATTTATCATTATGCTTTGCATATTATTTTGGGGGGCTCCAAAATCACTGCAGATGGTGATTGCAGCAATGAAATTAAAAGATGCTTACTCCTTGGAGGGAAAGTTATGACCAACCTAGACAGCATATTAAAAAGCAGAGACATTACTTTGCCAACAAAGGTCCATCTAGTTAGGGCTATGGTTTTTTCAGTGGTCATGTATGGGTGTGAGAGTTGGACTATAAAGAGGGCTGAGAGCAGAATTGATGCTTTTGAACTGTGGTGTTGGAGAAGACTCTTGAGAGTCCTTTGAACTGCAAGAAGATCCAAGCAGTCCATCCTAAAGGATATCAGTCCTGGGTGTTGACTGGAAGGACTGATGTTAAAGCTGAATGAAACTCCAGTATTTTGGCCACCTGATGCAAAGAGCTAACTCATTTGAAAAGACCCTAATATTGGGAAAGATTGAAGGCAGGAGGAGAAGCAGACGACAGAGGTTGAGATGGTTAGATGGCATCACCGACTCAATGGACATGAGTTTGAGTAAACTCCAGGAGTTGGTGATGGACAGGGAGGCCTGGCATGCTGCAATTCATGGGATCAAAAAGAACTGGACACAACTGAGAGACTGAAATGAACTGAATGCCTTGCAATGCTGCTTCTATGAGTGTGGTATACTTAAAGTTGTTGCAGCGTTGTTTTTAATAGGTGAATTTAGACAGATTGCTCATGTTCACCTACAGGAAATTCGTAAGAAGATACTGAAGTTTGACAGAATTTCAGCAGGTCAAATTTGGAACATTATGAGCAGCTCCTCCCCCAAATAAAGATATACATGGATAATAGCAAATTGACATAGATTAATCCATGAGTCCATTTTTAAAATAATAGAATATAAAGGGTGGGAGTGTTCTTCACAGAAGAATTTCAGTTAAGAATTATAGAAATAATTATAGATTTTTTCAATCACCATTTAAAAATAACAAATAAATGCAAACATCAGTTTAGGCAAGGCCCATTAATGATTGTTAAAGGCATTGTGTAAAAAGTTCTTGGAAAAAATAAAACAACTTTGTTTCAAAGTATCACCCCACAGATTATTTGTTATATGCAAAAGGAAAGAAGTGCCCCTCAAATGGAAAAACTATAGACATTTCCTGACCCAAGTGACAAAACTCAGCATAACTACAAGTTGAACAAACTGATATTAGCTGGCTTACTATGTGATAACATGCAGCGCCATGGAAATTCAACTCAGTACTGCAGTTGTTGTTGTTTAGTCACTGAGTCATGTCTGACTCTTTTAAAACCCCATGGACTGTAGCCACCATGTTCCTGTGTCCATGGGATTTCCCAGGCAAGAATACTGCAATGGGGATCCTGAGGGGATCTTCCCAACCCAGGGATTAAACCTGTGTCTCCTGCTTGGCAGGTGGAATTTTTACCACTGAGCCATCTGGGAAGCCCTCACTAATGCAGTATTCTTGCCCAAACACTGAACCTGAATCTATTTATGTAGATTCTACTTACGTAGAAACTATCCCACATTTCCAGATTGTGGACTATCCTACATGCTAACTCTCAAGAAAATATCAGTGACTATAATTTTATGAGTTGAGGGGGGAGTGGGGGGGTAGGTAGGGGGATGGGGAAAACTATTCCAGATTAAAGGACACCAAAAAGACATGGTACATAAATACACACACACACACACACACACACACACACACACACACACACACTAACCTTTTATTGATGTATCCCTTTGCTGGCTTAACAACCTGTGACAGACTATTTTCTTGGGCTCCAAAATCACTGCAGACAGTGACTGAAGCCATAAAATTAAAAGATGATTACTCCTTGGAAGAAAAGCTATGACAAACCTAGACAGCATATTAAAAAGCAAAGACATTACTTAGCTGACAAAGGTTCATATAGTCAAAGCTATGGTTTTTCCAGTAGTCATGTACAGATATGACAGCTATACTACAGACTAGTCAAGTGCTGAAGATTTGATGCTTTTGAACTGTGGTGTTGGAGAAGACTCTTGAGAGTCCCTTGGACTGCAAGGAGATCAAACCAGTTAAGCCTAAAGGGAATCAACCTTGAATCTTCATTGGAAGGACTGATGCTGAAGCTGAAACTCAAAAACTTTGGCCACCTATGTAAATAGCCAACTCACTGGAAAAGACCCTGATGCTGGAAACGATTGAAAGCAGGAGACAGGGACGACACAGGACAAGATGGTTGGATGGCATCACCTGGACTCGATGGACATGAGTTTGCATAAACTCTGAGAGATAGTGAAGGACAGAGAAGCCTGGCTTGCTGCAGTCCATGGGGTTGCAAAGAACCGGACAGGACTGAGCAAATGAATAACAGCAGCCAAGTATAAAATCTCAGAGACATTCAACGAAGTGCATGGATTTTACTCATGGGTTTCTGGATATTTTTCATTCATGCATTTCCCGCTCAGCTAACTGGGTAGCTCTGCTCCATTTGTGCTTATTTCAGATCCTAACTGAAGATACTGACTCTTTGTAACCCAGTGAACTATACTGCACCAGGCTCCTCTGTCCATGGGATTCTCTAGGCAAGAACACTGGAGTGGGTTTCCATTCCTTCCTCCAGCGGATCTTCTTGACCCAGGGATTGAACCTGGGTCTCCTGCATTGCAGGCAGATTCTTTACCATCTGAGCCACCAGGGAAGCCAGTTCCTTGCCAGAGAAGCTCTTGTCATGACAATGATAGAAGCATACAAGGCCATACAAGCACACAAGTGCTGACAAGGCCAGCACTTGTCAAGGCTCTGATTACTTCAAGTCTTCTAACAGTTCACTGGTTGTAGAGAGTCATGTGGCCAGAGCCAAATACAAGAGAAGGGAAGGTGAATAATTTTGAATATGTATCTAAGCTATCAAAACTGGATCCTGAATCAAAATAGTTGTAATAGTCTGTATGGCATAACTGGTAAATTCAAACAATAGCTATAAGATAATATCTTGTATAAAATGTATTTTCTAGATTGATATAGATATTGTAGTTATTTAGGAGGATGCCCTAATTCTTAGGAGCTACCCATTGAAGTTTTAAGGAGTGACATATCATTATGGCTAAACCTTACTTTCAGAAAGTTTAGTAGCATCAACAAAAGTATGTATCTGTCTGTCTATTCATTTTTCTCTCCACAGATATCTATGAAGTATAATGTAATCAATATTAATAGTTGGTTAAAAAAAACCAAAGGTATATGAGTATACACTGTGTTACTCTTACACATACGTCCTGTATAGACTTTTTTTTTTTAAGTTAAAAAATAAAGTTAACACCAAATCAATGAAGCATTGGTTTGGCCAGTAAGTTTGTTCATTTCCTTAATGTCTTATGGAAAACTCCCAACAAACTTTTTGGCCAACTCCATAAATACCTAGATAGAAACTGTACCAGAACTTATGGGAAGTCCTTATGATACTGCTGCTGCTGCTGCTGCTAAGTCGCTTCAGTCGTGTCTGACTCTGTGTGACCCCATAGACGGCAGCCCACCAGGCTTCTAAGTCCCTGGGATTCTCCAGTGAAGAACATTGGAGTGGATTGCCATTTCCTTCTCCAATGCATGAAAATGAAAAATGAAAGTGAAGTTGCTCAGTCGTGTCTGACTCTTAGCAACCCCATGGACTGCAGCCTACCAGGCTCCTCTATCCATGGGATTTTCCAGGCAAGAGTATTGGAGTAGGGTGCCATTGCCTTCTCTGCCTTATGATGCCAGAGTTGGAAAATAAGTGAAAAGTGAAAGACTGGCAAGATTATTGACTTACGTTTAACTCTTTGCTGACATGACTCAACATTTATAATTAACTCTAGGTTTGGAATTCTTGCAGGTGGATACCTATGAGCTCTCAGAAATAGAGAACATAAGAAGAACTTTATTCTCTCTGTCTCATTCTGGTATGAGGAAAGTCTGGGTCTTAAGACCAGAAGCTTTGGGGAAGGCTTTCTCCTCTGGCAGAATATGAGGAAAAACTAAAGTTGTCCCAGGTGGATGAAAGTGTCCCAGAGGCAGAGAGCATTGGGTTCCCATCTTAGAGAAACCAACTGGCCACCCATGGGTCCTTTGGGAGGTTGCACAATGTTACTGGGGCTAGGAAACCTCGCAGGGCATTGCACTGATGGGGTCAGTTACTCTCTGTGGCAGTGAGTTGCCTCTGTCTTATGCCCAAAGTGGATCTGAAAGCCAAAAGCTCTTTTGATGTCTTAAGTTTATGGATCTTGTTTTGACAAACTACTTGCTGCTAATTCACTAGATAATTTTAGCCTTTCTATTTTGCTGTTTTTCTAGTCACTTCAGCTTGATCTATAGAGTAAAAAAAAAAAAAAAAGACTTACAACCAACTTAAGGGATACTCAGTAATTGGAGGGGGGAGTACATAAGGTGGACAATCTGATATTGGCTTGTACTATTGGAAAACTAATCAAATATATTTAAGAGACTATGAGAAAATAAGAAAAAAAAAAACCAGAGTTTTTCAAGGAAGTCAATGCTGAGTTGATTCTAAAATTTCTGTGAAAAGATGAAAGACCGAGAACAGTCAAGACAATTTTGAATAAAAGGACTTGACTCATCAGGTACCAAATTTGTAGTAATTCAGATACTGGAGTGTCTCATAGTCTCAATTGGCAAATGATTAATGGTTCCAAATAGCACTGAAAGAGACCCAGACATCTATAAAAATTGTATACATAAAAAAGATTGAATTTTAGGTCAGAGGGAGGAAGAAACTATAATAACAAATTATACTGAGGTAATCAATTATCTTCATGAGAAAAACAAAGTCCCCAACTGCATACTACACAGATAAATTTCAAGTAGATTAAAGATGTAAGTATAAAAAACAAAATTTAAAATCCTTGAAGAAAATATAAGAGCTAGTCTTTACAGTCTTGAGTTAGGCAGAGATATCCAAAATTACTCAAAACCAAGAAATCAAAAACAGTAACATTATGTAAACCCATGGCGGTTTCATGTCATTGTATGGCAAAACCAACACAATAAAGTAAAGAAAATTTTAAAATAAATAAATAAATAAAACAGTAACATTAATAAATTCAATTATAGTTAACATTTCTTTTCCTCAACTGAGACCATTAAAAAGTGAAGAGACTAGCTGCACTCTAAAAGAAGATACTTGCAAGGTTTAACCTACAAATAAGTAGTACCCACAGCATTAAAAACTCCACATTTCAATATGAAAAGCAACCAAATAGAATATAGATAAATGCTATAAAGATGCAATTCATTGCTAACATGGTAAAGGTGAAGGCAAATTAACATTACAGCAATATATAATTTTACCTTCTTCATTTTTGTAAAATTTTAAAAATCTGATTTTATCACTACGTATTGTCTAAAATGTAATTAAAACTCCTTATATAGAAAATATAGGCAACTTCTGCAGAGTCTGAAGCTTTGAAGGAGCTGGTATAGCTACGCAATAGACCCTCTAGCCTTCATGACTTCAGTTAGTTTTCAGCTTTAATCATCTTTCTTTAGGGTATCAATGTATTTTTGTGATAACCTGCCAATTTCCATGGTCCATTTTTGCACTGCCTCCCTTACTTCCCACATGCCAGTTGGTGGGGGAAGGGTGTTCAAACAAGAACAAACTGGAATCCACAAAGATCAAATGAGAATCCCCATCAGTCTTCCACTTGGAGTTACAGTTGACCTATTGAAGGAGCTGGCACCCTTCACTGTGGAGCAATTCACTCACCTGGCCCAGGACTTGGGGCAGTGGGAGGAGGAGGTCTAGTGAAAAGCCGAGGCATTAAGAGCCAGCCTGCTGTAGGAAGGTGAAACCAGTCCCTGGTGTGGATGTGAGAGATGGCACCAGCCCTACACGCACTTACAGAATTGCTGCTGCTTCATTTCCTCTGTCCCAAGCTCATTTGCTTGTGTTCAGCCCTTATCCAGAATCAGACAAGGAAAAGAATGCTAGGCAACACATTTCCTATTTAGCTGGGAGACTTCAGGTATATATATTTTTTCCTTTTCAGTTATTTATTTTCTGATGAAAAAACACATGCATTCATTGCTTTTGTATGTTAGAAATGCCTTAGAAATACTATCATGACTTATTTAAAAAGTTACTGTATCTTTGGTATCTTACAACAGATTCTCCATATGTATTTATTAAATTAAAAACTTTAAAAGGAAAAAAATCATATCTGTTACTTAATAAATCCTTGCTTCCAGGAAACAAGTCTGCCTATTTTCAGAGAAACTTCTGGTGGAATACAAAATGAACATTAGTGTTATTTTAAAAGCGTCCTACTAAATACTGCATATTCCATAATACGTCTCTCTGTCTTGGGATAAGCCATATATAACTGGAGATACTTTACTCTCTGGGCTTCCCAGGTTTCTCAATGGTAAAGAATGACTTGGATCCCTGAGTCAGGAAGACCTCTGGAAGAGAAAGTAGTAACAACTCCAATGTTCTTGCCTGGAAATTTCCATAGATTGAGGAAGGCTGCATACAGTCCATGGGGTCACAAAGAGACAGACATGACTGAGCATGCAGGCACTTTTTTCTCTAACTTTCCTCTATCTGATTCATCTTTGCAAAATTCTCATGTGGCTGTACCCCATGATATCAAATTGTCTGATTTCTTTTTCTTAGTTTTCATAAGCAGTATCTTTCCATTTAGTTTTTTAAATGATCTTAATGAATTCCCGGAGCCTGGGAAGGCTATTATAGACAACCAAAGGCAGGTATATGTTTAGAAGGTGGAAAATACAACTTGACACATCCCTCCACTCAAATAGTGAGGTCACTTTTCACATATGAGGATGTACTCCCACATGCCATGACCATCTGAAGTCAAGTTCTGTGATTGAGCATTTGGGAACTTCCTGAGTTCCTTACAGTCATGTTCCTTAGCACATCTCACCTCTATTACTGTACATGTTGCAATGCATTTTGTCAACTGGTAAGTTAAAAGAACTCTGAATATATTGGATTTTTCTACACAGAGATGAACATGTATTGATTTTCATTAGCTTGCAGGTTTTTCATCATATTATTTAGTCCACAGTCCAGGAGATCTCTTTATCGTATTGATTTTTATTTTTTAGACCTCACAAATGGGTCTTCAGTTTGTTTTTAGGTCTTCAAATGGCCGTGTAGTGTCCTTGCTTCTACTAAGCCATGACTTGATATTTTTAAAAACTCCATCCATGTGAAACCCACCCAGTTTATTTTCTTTCTTTGTAGAAAGTAAAAAGAAGATATCTACAACTATAGCCATAAATAAAGATTTGCTGTGCAAGTGCTATATGAAGAAAGAAAGAAATTCAGATTGTTTACACATAGAGCCTAATATTCATTTTAGAATTTTTTTTTTTACTTTTTTTAATGTTTATTATTTATTTGGCTGTGCTGAGTCTTAGTTGTAGCAGATGGGGAAAGAGTTTTGGCATGTGGGACCTAGTTCCCAGACCAAGATTTAAACTCAGGCCTCCTGTATTGGGAATACAGTCTTAGCCACTGGACCACCAGGGAAGTCTCCCATTTAAGAGAATTTTAGAGATTTAGATTACCTCAATCATGTAAATAGTAGATGATGCCTTGTTATATTTTTTTCCCAACCACATGCTTCATTTATAACTACTTTAAGGACTGTGAAACCATGTGCCATGGAAACAGAGAAGAAGCATGTCAAAGTTCTTTAAAAAGCACAATTGCAGTATAAGTTAGAAAAATATTTTAAGGAAGGTACAATTAGGCAGAACAGTCTTTCAGCTATCCCTTCCTCCACAAAAGATAAAAGTCCCCCAGCGCTGGAGAGGAGAGAGAATTTTGAAAGTGTTAGATGATATGGAAACTGTGCCAGCCTCCGCATTCCAGCCTGAGTCAGACCTTGACAGTCAGTCATGTGAAAATTTCGGGATCTTTGAGACAGACAAGGTTCAGGAAAAAGTGAGCCTTGCAGAAGAGTTCTCTCAGTTGTCATGGTAAAATAGAGAAAATAAATATCAGTGGGGTGTTTCTAGGCATGGGGATGTTGGAGACTGCCTACAAGTTTCCCAGAGTGTGGTGGGAGACATCCCAAGGTCTGAGGCTCCTTAAGCTTGTAGGGACAGTGGTGGGGTAGACAGAGCTCTCAAGACAGGACAGTACAGATAGCTGAATCAGTCCCACTGAAGACAGGATGTATCCCAGCAGATGGCCAGCCTGGAATGAGACATGCATAAGTGTCAGATGGGAGAAAACAGTGTCATCTAAATGGAGAGAGGAGCTGGAACCAAGACAAGGGTGAAAGATGTTTCTTGTTAAATAAAATGAAATCTCCCTGTTATAGAAATAGAATCGAAAGTTAAACCTCCCTATCGAGTAAACCTCTACACATAAGTGGTAGAGAAGGAAAACACTTTTATTTTTGAATAAGCATTAAACACAGAATTTGATGCACATCATAGGCAATCTGCTTAGACACTGCAAAGACAAATTTCATTCTTTCGTATAGACAGGCAGATACAGTGAAGTGAGTTGCTCAGTTGTGTCCGACTCTGTGACCCTGTGGACTGTAGCCCACCAGGCTCCTCCATCCAAGGAATTTTCCAGGCAAGAGTACTGGAGTGGGTTGCCAATTCCTTCTCCAGGAGATCTTTCTGACCGAGGGATTGAACCTGGGTCTCCCGAATTACAGGCAGACGCTTTACCATCTGAGCCACCAGGGAGAGTGAATCCATTGCTTACATATTCCCAAGATAAATCCTTACTAGTCACACATGTGCATACATACATGTTAAGTCACTTCAGTCGAGTCTGACTCTCTGACCCCATGGACTGTAGCCTGCCATGCCCCTCTGTCCATAGGATTCTCCAGGCAAGAATACTGGAGTGGATTGCCATGCCCTCCTCCAGGAATATTCCCAAGCCAGGGATTGAACCCACGTCTCTTATGTCTCCTGAACTGAGAGACAGATTTTTTACCACCAGCACTATCTGGGAAATCCCACTGGTCATACAACAGTTCAGTTCAGTCACTCAGCCATGTCCGACTCTTTGCGACCCCATGAACTGCAGCACACCAGGCCTCCCTGTCCATCACCAGTTCCTAGAGTCTACTGAAACCCATGTCCATTGAGTTGGTGATGCCATCCAGCCATCTCATGCTCTGTTGTCCCCTTCTCCTCCTGCCCTCAATCTTTCCCAGCATCAGGGTCTTTCCCAATGTGTCAGCTGTTCGTATCAGGTGGCCAAAGTATTGGAGTTTCAGCTTAAACATCAGTCCTTCCAATGAACACCCAGGACTGATCTCCTTTAGAATGGACTGGTTGGATCTCCTTGCAGTCCAAGGGACCCTCAAGAGTCTTCTCCAACACCACAGTTCAAAAGCACCAATTCTTCGGTGCTCAGCTTTCTTTATACTCAAACTCTCACATCCATACATGACTACTGGAAAAACTATAGCCTTGACTTTGTTGGCAAAGTAATGTCTCTGCTTTTTAATATGCTATCTAGGTTGGTCATAACTTTCCTTCCAAGGAGCAAATGTCTTTTAATTTCATGGCTGCAATCACCATCCACAGTGATTTTGGAGCCCAGAAAAATAAAGTCAGCCACTGTTTCCCCATCCATCTGCCATGAAGTGATGGGACTGGAAGCCATGATCTTAGTTTTCTGAATGTTGAGCTTTAAGCTAACTTTTTCACTCTCCTCTTTCACTTTCATCAAGAGGCTCTTTTGTTCTTCTTCACTTCCTGCCATAAGGGTGGTGTCATCTGCATATCTGAGTTCATCGTAAATTTACCTGGTATTTTGGGGTCATCATCTGTGTTATTTAGCTTTACAAAATGAAAATTTGCATTTTTCATATCTCTATGACAGAAGGTTTTGCATTTTGGAGCCAGGTATCTGTGAAAGTTTGACCTCTTCCCTCCCACTGAGACCAGGAGATATGGGACAATCTGGTTTGATGGTTATATTTCAAAAGAAAGGCTCCCAGCCACTTGAAAAAGACTTTCTCAGTTTGTAAATTTGTAAGAGATTTTTTAAAAATATCTTATAAGTTTGAAAGGTAAAATGTTCTAAGGGAAGGAGATATCTCCTGCCTCATTTTTAGCAGGGAGAATTAAGCCTCTTGCTTTAAATTTTATTTATCCTTATATTCTCACTGATAACCTAGCAGCAATTAAGCCTCCTGAGTATCAGCCTTAAGCCTGAGGGTGAAGGAGAGGAAAGAGAGAAAAAATTAAAAAAAAAAAAAAGCGCCACTGTGTTTTATTCCTAACTCAGGCATCACTGAATTTGATCAAGTTTACCTGACAGCCAGGCAAATGGGACCTCGGCGTCGACATTAGGTTCAGTCTAAAGCTTGTCCTATGAAGTTGCTTCTGCCCACTACAGAGTTACACAGGTGTGCCCAGTTCCTGGGACCTAGGAGCAGCTCGCCAGGGTCAGAAGAGCCAGCTGGAGCAGCCTGATTTGCCTCTGGATGATAGCTGCTTTTTCTACATGTGCTAAAAGGTGCAAAAGCTTGGGGACTCTTGGCCAGTTCCCCTTGTCTTTTGGTTCTGCAATGTCACTTGGCACACTTAGACATGACGCTAACCTGTGGTTACCACAGGGCTGGAATTTCAAGTGTTCAGTTACTATCTGAACACAAGGATGAGCAGCCATGGTTCAGTAATGGGAGCTTTGATGACCTAGGGACATCTTTGGGGGTACAGCTAGGTGTGTACACTGTGCAACAGACTGGAATTGTCAAAAAGTTTGAGGGAATTTGCTTATACCTTTCTCAAGGTGACTATAGAGAATCCAGTTTGCCAAGAGGAAAACTAGCCAATATTTTCCAGATGTCACATCACCTTAGCACACACAGACAAGGTCTCTTGCTTATTCCTAATAATAGTAACAAGTGGTGGTAGCTGGAGACTTGAGTGTCTTGTGGTCACTCTGTGTACCTGCGTCTGATATTTTATTCAATGCTAGCTTCTTGGTCCCCAAAGATCTCCTCTTTCATGAATCATGGTCAATTGACTCTGACAGCATAAAACTATGTGGGCTATCATCAGTATAAAGGGTATATACTGAAATGATCAAGTGTAGGTTTTAATTTGAGAATACATGAGTAAAGCAGTCAACTGTTTTTTTTTTTTAACTGGGATATAGATGATTTACAATATTATGTTTCAGGTATACAGCAAAATGAATCAGTTATAAATATACATGTGGCTACTCTTTTTTAGATTCTTTTTCCATATAGGCCATTACACAGTATTAGAATTCCTTGTGCAATACAGTAAGTCCCTATTAGTTACCTGTTTAATACATAGTACTCTGTATACGTCAATCCCATTTTCAAAATTATTCCTCTTCCTCTAAACCTCCATAACCATAAGCTTATTTTTTACATCTGTTTCTCTTTCTGTTTTGTAGGTAAGTTCATTTGTAGCCTTGTTTTTAGATTCCACACGTAAGTGATATCATATGATATTTATCTTTCTCTGTCTTATTTCACTCAATATGAAATTGCTAGGTCCATCCATGTTGCTACAAATGATATTATTTCATTCTTTTTTTTGGCTGATTAATAACCCATTGGATACATGAACCCTAATATTCATTGCAACACTGTTTACAATAGCAAAGACATGGAAGCAACCTAAATGTCGATCAGCAGAGGAATGGATAAAGATGATATGGTACAAATATACAGCTGGTGAACTGTTTTTTAAAGATAGAAATGATGACCAAAAGGAAAGCTCTTATCACTGGCATTTTCTTTTCCTAGTGTCCGTTTATTCCTATATTCAACACATTTTCTGAATGCCTCTCATGTGGCAGGGATTGTTACAGACACAAGGGATAGGATGATGAACCAGACAGAGCCCTTGCCTTTAATGAACTCACAGCTTTGTGGTGGGGAGGTGGAAACCTGTAAATAGATAAATTATAGTGAATTGGCAAACAAATACAGTAAAAGCAACTAGAAAGGTAGTAAACATGTTTCAGAAACATGAGTGTCTTCAGTGTTTACTCAGTGCTACATTATTGTGCTGTACTTTGCCTGATGAGTCAAATGTCCCAGTAGAAAAAAGTGGTTAAGATCTTTGAAATCTGTACAATTCAGAGTTGGTTTTTTTTTCACTCCCCTTATTAGCCACATCAGCTCAGTCCCTCAGTCGTGTCTGACTCTTTGTGACCCCATGAATCAGAGCACGCTAGGCCTCACTGTCCATCACCAACTCCCAGAATCCACCCAAACTCATGGCCATCAAGTTGGTGATGCCATCCAGCCATCTCATCCTCTGTCATCCCCTCCTCCTCCTGCTCCAATCCTTCCCAGCATCAGGGTCTTTTCCAATGACTCAACTCTCCACATGAGGTGGCCAAAGTATTGGAGTTCCAGCTTCAACATCAGTCCTCCCAATGAACATCCAGGGCTGATCTCCTTTAGGATGGAGTGCTTGGATCTCCTCGCAGTCCAAGGGACTCTCAAGTCAAGGCTGTATATTGTCACCCTGCTTATTTAACTTATATGCAGGGTACATCATGAGAAACACTGGGCTGGAAGAAGCACAAGCTGGAATCAAGATTTCCGGGAGAAATATCAATAGCCTTAGATATGCAGATGACACCACCCTATGACAGAAAGTGAAGAAGAACAAAAAAGCCTCTTGATGAAAGTGAAAGAGGAGAGTGAAAAAGTTGGCTTAAAGCTCAACATTCAGAAAACCAATATCATGGCATCTGGTCCCATCACTTCATGGGAAATACATGGGGAAACAGTGGAAACAGCATCAGGCTTTATTTTGGGGGGCTCCAAAATCACTGCAGATGGTGATTACAGCCATGAAATTAAGACACTTACTCCTTGGAAGGGAAGTTATGACCAACCTAGATAGTATATTAAAAAGCAGAGACGTCACTTTGCCAACAAAGATCCATGTAGTCAAGGCTATGGTTTTTCTAGTAGTCTTGTATGGATGTGAGAGTTGGACTATGAAGAAAGCTGAGCACCAAAGAATTGATTAGCCATATAGTCTTTTCTAAATAATAAACTTTATTTTCAGAGCAGTTTAGATTTCACATAAAAATCAACTGGAAAGCATGGAGATTTTTCTTATACCGCTTACCTCCATGCATACATGCGTGCTAAATTGCTTCAGTCATGTCCAACTCATTGCAGCTCTATGGCCTGTAGTCCACCAGGCTCCTCTGTCTATAGGATTCTCCAGGCAAGAATACTAGACTGGGTTGCCTTGCTCTCCTCCAGGGTATCTTCCTGATCCATATATCAAACCCACATCTCTTACGTCTCCTGCATTGGCAGATAGATTCTTTACCATTAGTGCCATCTTGGAAGCCCTCCACATATGTATGTCAGTTGCTCATTCATGTCTGACTCTTTGCAACCCCATGGACCATAGATCACTAGGCTCCTTTGTCCATGGTTTTCCAGGCAAGAATACTGGAACAGGTTGCCATTTCCTTGATCAGGGGATCTTCCCAACACAGAGATTGAACCCAGGTCTCCTGCATTGCAGGAAGATTCTTAACCATCTTAGCCCACAGGTGCATAGCCTCCCTTGTTATCAATATCCTCCTCCAGAGGGTATATTGGTTACAAGTAATGAACCTACATGGACACATTATAATCATCCTTTACATTATGGCTCACTATTGATGTTGTACCCTCTATGGGTTTGGACAGGCTTATATAATGACATGTATCCATCATCATACAGAGTAGTTTCACAGCCCTAAAAATCTTCTGTATTCTACCTGTTCCTCCCTCTGTCCTCCCTAACCCCTGGTAACAATTTATCTTTTATTTTCTTCATAGTTTTGTTTCTTCCAGAATGTCATACAGTTGGGATCATGAAGTATGTAGGCTTTTTTGATTGGCTTATTCCACTTAGTGATAGGCATTTAAGTTTCCTCCGTGTCTTTGGCCACATAGTTTTAATTCGTCGTTAGTCCTTTTGAGTGAAGATATGTCCATTATTTGCATAAAAATTTGCATAGACACTCCTCCTAGCAATATGTAAAATGCAACTCAGATTTTATAATCTTTGTGTTTTCTTGAGCAGTATCATAATTAAATCTAATTAAGTAGATTTATGGTTTGGAACACTAATGGCCATGAATAAATACATTTCCCTTGAAGCTATTTGCTCAACTTGTACTTTATGTCTTTTAACTTTCAATTATACATATTTAGCTTTATGCCCCATTTATTTGTTTATTTGGGAAGAAGAGAGTTAAACATGAAATGATACACTCTTCCTATAGTTCAGATTTTCTTACAGTTGCCAGCTGGTGCCCTTGCTCTGTCACTTGTCCTGAATGGAGGACAATTGTAAGTAGTTTATTACAAGTAATAATAGCACTATATTTTCTAAGCCAACATGAAATTTCACAAAGTCAGAAGTGGAAAAAAATATGTATAAGAAAAACAAATGGTTAAATGAGAGTTAGATTTATATTTAGAAAAGCAGTGAAACAAAAAGAAATAGAAATAACCAATAAATATTAAAATACCTACTTAATGTAACTTCAATGGTCATCAGAGAAATGCAGTGTCAAACAATATTCAGATGTTATGGTTTGATATTACATTAACAAGAAAAAACTTAGTTATCCAATGCTTGGCCCTGATGAGGTGAAACCATACATTATTGGTAGCAGTTAGAGTGGTACGAATTTTCTGCAAGACAAATTGGCGTTTGTAAGAAGATTCACAGCATTTATACTTTTTTGCTTAATAATTCCCTCTTAAGCACTTAGCTTACATTGCTGTTGTTCAGTCATCCCCAACTCTTTGAGACCCAATGAACTGCAGCATGCCAGGCTTCCCTGTCCTTCCATATCTCCCTGAGTTTGCTCAAACTCATGTCCACTGAGTCAATGATGCCATCCAATCATCTTATCCTCTTACACACAAGTCAGAAAGGGGAAAAAAGACTTGTATGTAAAGGTGGTCATCATAGTATTTTTTTTAAGACCTTTGATCTGCTAGTTTAAATACTAATGATGAGACATGAATAATTTTAGAATATTATGGCACTGTACATCATCTATTTATTCCATGAGTAGTTTTTGAATAATCTTGTGCCAGACAGTGTGTGAGGCCTTTGGAAGCATGCTTTCAGAGACTGATTAAGGAGACAGTGTTTAGAAGTATGAGCTATAGAGCTCACTTGAGTATTGATCTGGTTCTGCCACTTCCTGATGTGTGTCTCACTCTCTGTGCCTGGATCTTTTCATCTGGTAAAATTGAATACCAAGGGAATGTACTTGATTAGATAGTTGTGAAACTTAAGTGAATTCATATATTTAATGCCCTTAGAGCAATTCCTGACATAGAGCAACTGCTTAGTAAGTGTTGTTATTGTTCATTATAAGTATTGTTATTATAATAGGTAGGTGAAAACTACTTGACAATGTGAGCTGAATTTTTGTGAATCACTTCTACCCAAAGCATTAAATATAATATTTGAATGAGAAAAGAAAGGTCCCTGATAGCTCAGTTGGTAAAGAATCTGCCTGCAATGCAGGAGGCCCTGGTTTAATTTCTGGGTTGGAAAGATCCCCTGGAGAAGGGATAGACTACCTACTCCAGTATTTTGGGGTTTCCCTTATGGTTCAGCTGGTAAAGAATCTGCCTGCAACGTGGGAGACCTAGGTTTGATCCCTGGATTGGGAAGATCATGAAAGAATAGACTAGAACATTTTGCTGAATGAGTCTTGATAATAATAATTATACCAATGTGAATTTTTAATCTACATAATTCATAATATAAAAAAATACCAATTTTCTCTGTTGCAACAAATCATTGAATTTATTTATACCTGGAGTTCCAGTACCACTACTGCCAGTATAACTGTGATCGATGAATTGTGCACTTTGTTTGGATTTATCAAAGCTAATTCAGATGTTCTTTAAGTCATCCAGCAGTTTTCCACTTTCCTTTGATCATTCTAAATGTTATAAAGAGATTATGAATCATCAGTTCATCAAGAGGGGAGGCTGTATTGTCCTGGCTCTTCTCTCTTGTTAGCATCAGCTGCTGAATCCTTCTTGTCGATCACACAATTTTTTTTCCTCCCAGAATATGTGCTAGAATAACACATCCTCCTCTGTCTTCAGTCATTATTTTACTATTTGACTTTCTCCATCCTTTCCTTGTCTCAGAAGCCTTTTAGGTGCTCTCTTTCACTCTCGCTCTTGCTCTCTCTCTCACACACAATACACAAACACACATTTCTGGTGACCTTTTGTAAGCAAAGGAGGTTTTCAATATTCTACCTTGTTACCTGGAAAAGCAGAGGGCCCTTGAGAGCTGTCTCAAGTCCCCTCACCATGAATAAGCCATGCCTGTCCTCCTCTAACGTGGTCACACCGGGAGAGTGACTGGTGGGGCCTTCAGCCTGGGGAGTTTCAGCCATGAATTTCTGTACAGATCTCCTCTACTACCACAACTCCAGCTCTGACATCCTGCAGTCCTGCTCCTTGGGACTGGCATATTTGCATGCAAAGAAAAAAATGCTTCTTTTTAAGTACTAGAACTTTCTCTCTCAGACCTTAATGATTTCTGTGATTGAAAATAACCAGTGCCTTGCCTGTTGAAGGACTATCTTCAACAATGTATTAATGTTTCTATTTCTTATTTTATATATATATTTTTTGACCCCTCAGGAATTTATTTACTCTATCTACTGAGTTAACTAGTTAGTTTGATGACTCCCTTGGACATGTTTCATATAATATTTGTCATGGCACCTTGAGGCAGGAAGGTGTCTCTCATAATTTAATTCTGAAAGCAACCAGAAGATACAGATTTACTTCCTAAAAGACATTTTAAAGATTCTGAAAAAGCATTTTCTTGTAACTAGTTTTCTGTGGGGACTTGTTTTTGTATTAACAAGAAGTGGAATAGGCAAAAGTGTGGGGATGCCTGCATGTTCAGTACTGGTGAAACTGCCATAAACCTGATTTTGTTAAGAGAGACAAGGTTTATTAGGAAAAAAGTTTCCTTATATGGGTCAATTGGCTTTTTAAGTATTTTATTTTCTGTTGAAGATTAGCTTAATTTTGATTTTGTGTATTTCTCATTGGTTTCTTGACAGTGTTTGTGGTCACTGTTGGGTAATTGAGTATTTGTTTAGGTCCTAGTTCCATAGGACCACATGAAGGAAATGATCTCAGTGCAATAAGGGGTCCCAAAGCATACTTTTTTGGAAGAAAATAATTTATTGACTCAGGGAAACACATTTTCTTAATTTAGAGTAAGATTCAAAGTTAGCAGTTCTTTTAGGAAAATATTGTATTGTTTTGTTTCAATCTTGCATGATAAGAATAACTCTAGTTTGAATTGCTGCAATTTAATGAGGATATTCAAATAAAAGTTTGGTGATTTTGATAAATTAATCACAATTTGGAAAACACATAAGCAATTTAAATAGAGCAGATGCCATGTTGGCTTTCTAGAATTTATAAATAAACTTGTTGACGTTTAAGTTCTGGTTATTTATTCAAAGTATCTCATGATTATGTCAATTTTAAATATTTTAGAATTTTAGGATTATAATAATCAAATACGCATAGTACCATCAATGCCATTTTTAAGTTATAATAATAAAATTAAATAATATTATCTATCTTTTTTAGATTTTAGGGACATTTGTATAATTGCTGAGAAGCCTAAGCAGGTTCTTCTTTCTCTTTTTACTATTTTAAATAGCCTTATGATTACAGATAAAATCTTTTGCTACTCTTGACATATGTTTTCATGTAGTTATTCATTTCCCACTTTTTATCCAAAAAATAAAGCAATATTGACACATAGACACATCCTCATTTAAAACAGAGTTTGCAAAGTGATTGAACCACAATGTGTCGAAATTGGGAAATTTCTTATAAAACTTCAAATGACTTACTTATATGAAAACTTCCACACTCTGGTAACCTAGGCCCACATTCCTCTACTGAAGCACTGGTCTGAGCTGAAAAATAACTGCTACTTTTTGGGAAATTTCTACTGCCCCCACTTGTTACTTCCCTCTGACCTGCTTGACTCTCTCAGAGAAACTCTGAAGGCATTTTTAAATTGGAATTTCTGACTTTTGTGGAAGAATTAATGCAGTAGGCATTATAGGCTCCTTTACACCTCAAGAACTGTCACTCAGCAAATATCTTTCACAATAGTACCAAAGGATAGAAACTGAAAGAACTTGGATTTCCAAAACCCTTTTTCTAAGATGGCACCAAGCATCTAGTGAGAAGGTAAAGCATTTTATAAAAAGTTCAGATGGTCCCAAATAGCCATATAGCAAGTTCATGTAGAAATACTATCTTCTACATGAACTCAAGTTCTCACAGAAGCCCAGAGATATTTATTAGAGTGCTAGACACTCAGTCATGTCCGACACTTTGTGACTCTATGCACTGTATCCCGCCAGGCTCCTCTGTCCATAGAATTCTCCAGGCAAGAGTACTGGAGTGGGTAGCCACTCCTTTCTCCAGAGCATCTTCCAGACTCAGAGATCAAACCTTGGTGTCCTTCATTGCAGGCAGAGTCTTTATCCTCTGAGGCACCAGGGCTGCAACCTAACACAGTTATTATATCCATTTTATAAATAAGACTCAGGGATGTTAATACCAAAGTGTACATCAAGTTCATGATAGTTTGTTTTTAAGCTTAGGTTGGTCTGGCTGCAAAGACTGGATGCCGATGTTATGTTTATATTATATTATGATAGACATAGTCTTTTCTATTATTGAAAGACTTACGTCTGTCATTGACCTAGAAGTCAAATACTCTATAGAAAAGAATGTTACACTGTGAACTTGAATGCAAGTTGTATGTACTTATGCATGCCTGTGTATCTGCATCAGTAGGTATGCTTTACTTGAGAAGAGCTGTAATTTTCATTAAATTCTCAAAAAGGAACAATGACCTAGAAAAAAAATTAAGAAATATGAATAATTGCATAATGCAGACACTTCTTAGAAATAGTTACTAAATTGGCTCCAGGCACAAAATATCTGTTCCTGATATAATCTATTTGTCCTGCATAGACAAATAGAGTTCTCCCTTCCCTGAGTGACTATAAAGTTTGATCACTTTTAACATTCAACTATCTCATTTTTTTAAGAAAGGAAGTGTAAACATAATTTTCTTTTGATTAATGATATTAAGTACATTTCCACTATGTAAGGAAGTCCATTTATAAATGGTAAAGCATCAGGGTAAGAATTATAGAAATTCATTTTCATGAAAACGTAATCATTATTCTTCCTTTCTTCCTCTTATCTATCTCTTTCTTTCCTCATTGGGCAATTTAGTCCAAAAGGAATTAGAAGGGGTCAAGTAAGATGAGGGTACACATCTGGGAGAGATGAGGGAGACCCAACACATCTAAGGAGGCGTCCATGCCTGGCAGTGGTAACCTAACATAGAGTATTGAAAAATGTGTTAAGAGAAGTCTGTGTAAGAATCCCAGTGAGGTCTGTCTCATGTAGGGCGTCTGGGTGCTAGAGTTTGAATGAAGTGAGCAAAATGTCCCAAGAGGCAGCCTGGCTCATGATGTTGGAGCTCAAGCTGGATGAGAAAGTTCCGCTTGTGACAGATGATGTGACTGAGGGTGCTGGCACCTTAGTTGAATGAGAAAGGTTTCTCTGTATGGGAGTCAAAGCCCCAAAATTTCAATAAGAGCATCCAGAGGAAGGTGTCTTATTGAAGCCTGAAAGGAGTGAGAAGGATGTCCATGGATTGGGGAAGACTGAAGAAGGCTGTCAAAGTCTGAACAGGCTGAGAATGTCTTGTAGAAGGGCAACTATATGTGTGTATTGAAGCCTGAGCTGAGTAATTGCCTGAGTTGGGTGATTAGGGCATCTCCATGAGGAAAGGGTAACAGTAATTATGGGAGATAGATTACATAAAGGAGATTGGTAAAACCATTAAATGGATAAAAATTTTGGAAGCAGGCTTTTTACTTTTGGAAAAGATAATTTACGTTATTGAATCTGAGAAAATGAGAAAAAATTGTGTGGTGTTGGTTTAGAATTGAAGATATCAATGTGAATTTGTGGTTTTCAATGTATATTTATAGATGAAGAAATGCATATAAGTGTAAGGGTATGTGTGTTCAACACATATTCACCAATTCTTCTCACTGAAAGGGTCTGGTAGCAACACCCTAATAGCAGTGAGCACACTTAGCCCCCATATCTCGTCTTCTAATGACCACTCTCCACCAGAAAAATTCAAAGCTCTTTGAGGAATGGCTAATTCCAGGTTCAGGCAAGAAAACTACAAGATGAACCTGGAACATCATGTCAAAGAAAATGCTCAAAACATTCTAGGACGTGATAGTCAAGTTAAAAGGATTCTTGCTAATTAAATCCAAGAAATTTGAGAATTAAATAAATAATCACAATGATGAATCATATCCCTTGAATAAGATAGGGATCCATGAGACCACAGTCACAAAAGATTTAAATAAAATAATTTGAGAGGCATAATATTTACATATTCTTAAGGTATCTCATTAACAATAACTTTCTAACTTCAAAGGAGTAAGTTTTCATTGGAGAAGCAAGGCTGACACTGCCTTAGTCAAGTTAGCATTATTAGTCATGGAAAAAATCAAAACTATACATCACCTGATACAATGCAAGAATGTAGTATCACTTTTGTGATATTCCTGCCAAAACTGCATAACCTGATTGTATCTGTGCAGAAAAAGTAAGACAAATCCAGGTTGAAGATATCTGGCAGCTAAATCTCAGAAATGACAAGATCGCTAATGTCAAAGAAATATAGAAAACAATCCTCTCTCTTCTTCCCCCACAGTGACACTCAGGAAGCAATGACCAAAAGCATCATTCAAGAAGGCACATTTATTATCTTATCTAAGGAAAAGTATACATGAACACAATTGCTTAACCTCTTTGGCACAATATTTTGGTGAAATTTATAAACAAGTATGTAACTTAACATAGGATGTTTCTAAAGAACATAAATAAGTAACTCATAAAATAAAAAATGTAGCAAACTAAAAAAATCTGACAAACACAACTGTTCAACTTTACTAGTGATCAAAGAAATGCAGATTAGAAAAATAAACATTGTTATCTGTCACACTGGCAGATTACAAACAAAAGCAGCTAGTATTGAGTAATGGCAAAAGTGGAAAATGGGCAAGATTATATCCTATTGATGAGTATTTACACTGATAGAAACTTTTTGAAGAAAAGTAGGCACCATACCTCTAAAAATTCTTATAAATGTGTATATCATTTGACTGAACATCTTTATTAGTAATGTACATCAATTACATAGTTGAGACTATGCAAACATGCTTTCATAATAACACTTGTTAAGTGTGGTTTCTAATTGCAAAATTCTGTATTACTGTTTTGTTAAAATAACTAATACATTTGATAGTGAAAAATGTTCATGATCCACTCTTTGGTTACAAAACAGTTTACATGATATGCATAATATAAACCATTATTATTAAAAATATGCTTATATAAGTAAGTAAATGTATTGAAAAAGTCTGGAAACATACTCTCAAAATGTTAATGGTAGTTATCTCTCAGCATTGAAATTTTGGTGATTTTTTAACTCTTATTCTTTTGTTTACCTGTATTTGTTTTGAACTATGCTAAAAGAATTTAGTACTTATATGATTAAAATTTATTAAAGCTCTATTATATGTACCAGATACTTAATGTAATTATTCTGTAGACTTTAAAGAATCATTGCAATTTTATCAGTTTACATTTCCCTTAGAGAATACAGAATCCAATATTGTACTAGGTTTCTTTTTCACAACATTTTCTTTCTCAACTTACAAAGCCTGAAACTTTCTTAAGGAAAAGCCTATAACCTATCTTAAGGCATTTCCATAAGTTGATTTAATCACACCAAACCTGTCAGAAACACTTAAAGAGTTTTATTTGTTTATTGGAGCCACACAGTGTTTAAGAAAAGTGAAGTCAAAAATAGAATGAAATTAACTAAATGCCCAAGATAGACATGGATGCCAATATGCCACATCGAACAGTTCCTAAAGTGACATGGGAATGTAAGAAAATTAAATAAATTCATAATGGATAAAAAGTAAAGCAGAGATTCATGATAAAGTAGCTCCTTGGAAAAGGTTTACCATAGTCATAGTAAAAAGTGACTTCTCTATAAAATGAAAAATGTTTAAACTATTCCTTAACCTTCAAAATTTATCCTCAGTGTTTCCTTTTTTGAGATTTTTCTGACTCACCTATATTTGTGGTTATTTCTAGGCATGTAAAAGTCCAAATTCTATTATGATGATAAGTGTCTGCCACCTAACTGTGAGGTGTGGACAGGGACTGGGCCCAAGACTGCCTCATTCTATTTGTAACCCCAGAAGATGCTACTGGTTCAGCATAAGAATGTAGGGAATTCATTTGAGTGAAAGCACAAAATGCATAAGAAAATAAGTGTAAACCATCTCAATTTAGGAATCAGCAGAGCACCTGTCAGCAACACTTGCACCAAATCAACAGATATGCTGTAATTTAGGCTTAAATTTAAAAAAAAAATCTGAGAAAGCAACATGGCTTTAATTTCAATATATGTATACACACACAGGCTTCCCAGGTGGCACTAGTGACAAAAGAACCCACCTGCCAATGCAGGAGACAAAAGAGAAGGGTTCTATCCCTGGTGTGGGAAGATCCCCTAGGGATATGGCAACCCACTCCAGTATTCTTCTGGAGAATCACATGAACAGAGGGGCCTGTTGGGCTCCAGTCCATGGAGTTGCACAGTCAGACATGAGTAATGCACCTTAGCACATAACACACGTACACACACACTCACACACTTTTTCAGACCAATTGTTTGAGGAAAATGATGAAATCCATGTTTCTTACTTTGCATCCTTACAACATTTCCAAGTGCTATTCAGTTTCTGGGTCTCTAAGGTAGAGTTCTGAGTCTTCAGTGCATAATGGAAAGAGGCCATCTTGCAGGGCAGAAAGAGCAAAATAAACACAGTACCATGCAGCTTTAGGGGTTATATGTGAGAATTGCTGATTGCAATTTCCTTCCTTCCGTCCTCCCTTCCACTCCTCCTCTGCCTCCCCCAACTCTCCCTCCCTTCAGCTCCTCTTTCTTACCTCCTGACACCAACTGGCCAACTTGTGTCAACATTCCCAAGTCTTCCAGTCACTTGGTTTCTGCAGCAATGCGTACCCAGGGCTTTTAAGTTGACCTTCACCCTATTCTGGTTTGCTCAAGAAATTACTCATACAGTATATTAACGTATATATATGGAATTTAGAAAGACGGTAACGAGAACCCTGCATGTGAGACAGCAAAAGAAACACAGATGTATAGAACAGACTCGTGGACTCTGTGGATGAGGGTAAGGGTGGGATGATATGGGAGAATGGCATTGAAACATGTTAATTATCATATGTCTAATCAATCCACCAGCCCAGGATTGATGCTCGGGGCTGGGGGGAGGGGGGAGGGAGGAGGAAGGGGGGTTTTGGAGGGGGAGCATATGTAAACCCATGGCGATATCATGTCATTGTATGGCAAAACTAATAATAAAAACAATAAATAAATAAATAAATAAACCCAAAGGAAGAATTAGAAAAAAAAAAAAGAAATTACTCAAGTTCTAATAAGAATAAGATGATTTAGTGTTAACAAATGAATGTGCCTATTTCCACTTACTAGATTATAGACTCTGAGAAGGCAAGATCCTTCCTGGCATGGAGTAGACATATAGAAAATGCAGACTGGCTGAATGAGTGAGTGAGTGGGAAAGCTGTTTTCCTCAGTTAAATGTTATCTTTTGCAATTTGCTTCTGCAAAGCAATGCACTCCCCCAAAAGATGTAAAAGAGTGGTGCTTCCCTCAATACTGTTGATGAAATATGGATCACATTGAGTATTAGTATATAAGCTAAAATAAATTATGAATATTGCAAACAATTTTAAACAAAGCCACTCTCAAAGGACACGTCAAAGGATCTCATATACACTAATCATGAATTTACAAGATGGCTTATAGTATACAATACCTCTAAAGTTTGTTTGACCATGCATCCTTTCTTGATAGACTAGTTGAGAGGATAGTGTTTGAGGAACTCATTTTGGGATTCCTGTCTTAAGTCATGATTGCAACAATAATAAATAATAAATCCATCTCTATTTAGCATTTGGAATGTGTCAAGCACCGAGGTGTTAATGTTATAGAGATAAATAAGAATGCATCTGCCCTTGAGGAGCACAAATGTACATAGAGCAGATAAATTGTGGTGTCACATTACAAATGAATTAATAGAGGTATGAACTGAGTGTCCAGGAAACAAATATGCAGGAAGTGGCTGACCCAGCAAGAAGCTAGGACTTACTGTAAAGAGAAAGGCAGTTAATTTATCAGCTCCTTCTCTTATAACAAGTGTTACCCAGGTACCCTGAGGGCCCCTGAATGAAAGACAGTCCTTCTTTAGAGCCATGAGTGGAGAAAGCAAAGCTGACACGTTTGCTTCTTGCATTGTGGCCACTTCTGACTTTCATGAGTGTACCCCTACCACCCTCATTTAAAGATGAGGGGTGGGCTAAAGGACAAGCCCTGGACAGTTAGATGAGCAACGGCAGTGCAGGTTTTGCTTGAGATGTTGCTTTTCCACCATCACTGCCACTTCTCTTGATAAAGGAGACTGTTTTCATTAGGAGCACTTTCCTTCCTCCACAATCCATCTAGGTGGTTCAGGTAGGCTCATGCTACTTTATTTTCAAAGACTAACTACTCAGCACATTCTGTCTTCCTGTACACTGTGACTGACTCAGTCATGAGTCAAACTAAGGAGGCTTAATATGGGTTCAAATGTAATGAATCTCAGGTGAAGGGGAAGCCCTCCATCTACTAGAGTTTAGGATGATCTGAAGTTTTCAGGGTGGCTTTGTGGAACATGTAAGAGTAGTGCTCAGTGATGGACAGAGAGGGACAGTGGGCATCAGTTTTGAGCATTTGGTCTCAGCTTTATTAGAAACGATTCTTGAGTTTCTCATTTATATAACCAACTACACTTTGTTTCCTTATAAGCCCATTTAACTTGAGTTTTTCCCTTTTGCTGCAGGAAATATTTAATAAACTAAATTAACTAGTTGCTAAGTAGCTTTGGGCCTCTTGTCAAGTCCCAGTTTCTGAATAGGGAAGGGCCTCAGTCTCCCCATCTATATACGATAAAATAGTTGGACCCAATATGTAGATTTCATACATTGCTTTAGAGCATACCTCTTTTCTAATGAAAATAGTATATCAATATATGAAACACATAAATTAAAATGCTTTTATTGAATTACAACTATGGATTTTCACAGGCCTTTTTACCTACAGTAGATAATAACTTAAAATCAATAAACAGTATGCCCTCTTTTTCCCTAGCTTTGGCATTCTATGATTCTGAATCTATGAGGTTTTGTTAATATCCATGTGAACACTTTACAGTGAAATTCACTTTGAAGGGGTAAAATACAGTTTTAAGGGATGATTTTTAGTTAATAGGGGAATGGTGAGATGGCCCCTAATGCTTTTGACTGTGGTTATTAACTGTGTTTTATTTATACAGGATAAGACTGGCTGAGTAGGGAAATATCTGACATGTCCATTATTTTGTGTGTGTGGTTGATAGGTTCTACCAAGAGTTCTGACTGAAATGGTTGGGGAGCAGTTCCTTTTACCTTGTATGTGAGCAAGACCTTCATTTCTAAAATGGATTAAACCAATATACTGAGTGATCCATTTATTCTTTTCACATTGCATTTAGATTTCATTACCAGGGAAGTCAAAAGGCCATTTTCATTTTGGACTCTGGAAAGGTCATTTGTTACTCACATTTTTATTTCCCAGTTCTTAGTTTTGATGATGAGGAAGAAAAAAAAGAGTGTTAGTAGTTTTGATTAGTCTCACCATGAATTCATTATTTTCTGACTATGCCTGCTGGGCTTTAGACTCTAATTGTATCTGTCAACATGGTAAAAAGCATTTTGGGTTTAGGACCACTGTAGAGTGTTTGATATTACCATTTCAGAAGAGGAAGCTTTTAATCATTGGAAGCTTTTCTAAGCTTAAGATATCAGAAATTCCATTACAGATCATTGACAAAACATAATAAATAAAATAACTTCTCACTATAAAAAGTAAAAAAGATTAGAAAAATTTTCATGACTCGTTATTTTAATGGATTAACATTGGCCTCAACACTAAACAATGAAAATTACGAAAACAGTGATAGCTATAATAATTAACTTAATAACTCAGAAATTTCATCTATCTAAGGTATCATATTAACAATTTTGATTTCAAGTAAAGGAGCCTATATTTTGTTCTAATAAAATAAACTAGATATTTCTGATACATGGTAAACAGCTTTAATTGTTTAAATCCTATTTTCATAATACCATACCTAATGCCACTGCAGAAAATTACTTGATAAAAGCTTCTAGTTATTAACATCCAGAGAAATTTACTGTTAGAAAAATAACTTAATATTAAGTACTTAATAATTCAAACATCTTTTAGGGGAAAAATAGAAGCAAAGTGGCTGCAAGTTGAGTGAATCCAATGTCCTATAAAATGCCTATTAACAAACAGAAGGCACAAGTACAATATATTTAATCTTCAAGTTCATTCTTAGAACCAGAAAAATAAAATTTCCTGAAAGAGGACAAAGAAGTAACCTTCCTAATTTTACATATTGCATTTTTTAAATCAGGAAGACCTGAAAGGGAATTTGAGAAAAGAACAGTGGGCTATTAATTTCTATATTTTTATTTTTTAACTAAATTGAAAAAAATGTAGCCATTGCTTCTGAAAAAGTACTTATCTTCCCTGTACAAAAGTACAGAAAGACATATTGTTTTCTTGCCTTTGACAGTGATATTTTATTTTTGCAACTTCTTGTAATACTCTAAGTTCAGTTCATTTCAGTCTCTCAGTGGAGTCCAACTCTTTGCGACCTAATGGACTGCAGCACACCAGCCCTCCCTGTCTAACACCAACTCCCAGGGTTTACTCAAACTCATGTCCATTGAGTTGGTGATGCCATCCAGCCATCTCATGCTCTGTCATCCCCTTCTCCTCCTGCCCTCAATCCTTCCCAGTATCAGGATCTTTTCCAATGAGTCAGTTCTTCACATCAGGTGGCCAAAGTATTGGAGTTTCAGCTTCAACATCAGTCCTTCCAATGAACACTCAGGACTGATCTTTCGGATGGACTGGTTGGATCTCCTTGCAGTCCAAGGGACTCTCAAGAGTCTTCTCCAACACCACAGTTCAAAAGCATCAATTCTTCATTGCTCAGCTTTCTTTATAGTCCAACTCTCTCATCCATACATGACTACTGGAAAAGCCATAGCTTTGACTAGACAGACCTTTGTTGGCAAAGGAATGTCTCTGCTTTTTAATACACTGTCTAGATTGGTTATAACTTTTCTTCCAAGGAGCAAGCGTCTTTTAATTTCATGGCTTCAGTCACCATTGGCAGTGACTTTGGAGTCCCCCAAAACAAGTCTGTCACTGTTTCCACTGTTTCCCCATCTTTCTACCATGAAGTGATGGAACCAGATGCTATGATCTTAGTTTTTTGAATGTTGAGTTTTAAGCCAACTTTTTCACTCTCCTCTTTCATTTTCATCAAGGGGCTCTCTAGTTCTTCACTCTCTCCCATAAGTGTGGTGTCATCTGCATATCTGAGGTTATTGATAATACTCTATAGTCAATACTTAAAAGGTGCATAGTAATTTTATAATCTATCTGTAAATGAGTGGCATTTTGCAGGTTCACTCTTTTAAAATATCTTTAAAGTGTTATGAAGAACAGTTGTGTTAATAGCCAGTTTGCTCATGTTTATATCTTTTATACTTTGAGATTTACCAAGGAATGTCACATTTTGGACTATGATGATACATGTGTTGCTACTAGAAAGTGCATAATAATATTTTTTTCCATCATAGTCATAGTGAAATAAAAATGAACTTACTGGGGAAATACAGTCAATATTTTTACATATGATATATTCATAAATCAACAAAGATTTAATATGTTTATACTTATATATTCATGTGGCAGTACCTACCACATAATAGGTGTTTAGTAAATGTTAATTATGGTCTTGATGATTATCCATCTAGTTCATTTAATTATTCTTTCATTTTTTTCAAGAAGCTAAAGCTTTTTATTTAAAAATATTAGTTTCCAATGTAGTTCTAGTACTTTCTAAATATATCTGTCTCATTGGTCATAAACTGGTTGGGAAACTTTCTAAACAACCACATTGAGATCAATGCAATAGAAGATAATGAATCTATCAAAGCATGCAAGCATCATTTGCTGCCAGTCCAGTCTTTCTCCTCGTATATTTTCTTCTCTCTACTTAGAATTGCCTTTTCCCCCACCACTTTTTGCCTCGGGGGTCCCCTCATGTCCAACTCAAATACCAGCGTTTTACAGAGTAAAACTGGTGGCTCAGATGGTAAAGAACCTGCATGCAGGAGACCCGGGCTCAACCCCTGGGTCAGGAAGATCTTCTGGAGAAGGGAATGGCTACCCACTCCAGTATTCTTGCCTGGGAAATCCCATGGACAGAGGAGCCTAGTGGGCTACAGTCCATGAGGTCACAAAAAGTCAGACACGACTGATGACTAACACTTTCAGTTTTCACAGAGGTAAACTTGTATTTGTTGCCTCTGTCTCATCTCTAGTATGGCTAATATGAACAGACTGTAGTTCTAGCACTTCTATAATACTTTGTTTATTTTACCTGTGTGGCCTCCTTTACTAGTATGTATGTACATGTAGACAGGCATGCATACACTCACAAATATGCATACATATGTATCTCAAAAATATGACTTCATGTATATATTATGATCAAGTGGCATATTTGATGTATGTACATGGACTTTGAATGAAATAAAAGATAATTAGAATAGTGACAATCTGTCAGGAGTGGAATACTTTATTCTATGTAGTTTTATGGAGAATATTTACAAAAAATTCTCTACAGGGGATATTATATAAACTTGCTCTCTTTTTGTTTGCTTTCATTTATTTGTTTGTTTGACTGTGCTGGGTCTTAGTTGTGACACTAAGGGTATTTTAGTTGCAGCATGCAAACTCTTAGTTGTGGCATATGGGATCTAGTTCCCTGACTAGGAATCAACTCTGAGCCTCCTGAGTGGAAATGCAGGGTTTTAGCTCCTGGACCACCAGGGAAGGCCCAATTCTTGCTTTCTTGACTGTTATTTTTAAGTGTGCTGATTATATGGGGGTCAAAGAAAATGAAAGCATGTCATAAAAAAAGATAATAAAGTATACATTTAAAATTAAATGCAAATTAATTAATTACATTAATTAAATGCAAACACACATTTTAAATGTATGCTTTTTATGTTTTTATGACATGCTTTCATTTTCTATGACCCCCTCTAATCATTGAACTCTCTATATAATTTATATACAACATATATATAAATTATATGAGTATATATTAATGTATATCTGTAATTGTATAGTTACATAGGGCTTCCCTGATAGCTCAGTTGGTAAAGTATCCACCTTCAATGTGGGAGACCCTGGTTCAATTCCTGGGTTGGGAAGATCCCTTGGAGAAAGGAAAGGCTACCCACTCCAGTATTCTGGCCTGGAGAATTCACAGTCCATGGGGTTGCAAAGAGTCAGACATGACTGAGTGACTTTCACTTTCATATAGTTACAAAGGGATAAATGATGTGATTGCAAAGATCAAAGTTTTAAAAGGTAGTGATAACACTCTTACTACCCAAAAGCTTCATTTCTTTTTGTCTCGACACTCAATTCTCACCGATGCTGCTGATTCAATTTTTTCTTCCCCTTCAACAAACTCTCAGTCTTTTCTACACTATCCCCACCACTAGCTCCTGTGTGCTCCAATTCATCCTTCACATTACTACAAATGACAGTATAAAATAGAAATGAGGTCCAGCAATGATGGAGTAGCTGGGACTTGCATCTTATTGTAAACAACTAGAAAAGTGGGCAAAATAAATGACAAGATATCTTTCAGACACTAAGCATTATACAGCACGGAACTACAGTCCCTGATAGAGGGAACACAAACCACATGAGCCCTGAGACAGCCTTGTGTTTCAACCTTGAGGCACTTCCTAGACAATGATGAAGTAACAAGAATCAAAGGCAAAACATGAAGTTTTTTGATTCTTACTGGATTAAAGAGAGAAAAATCAAAGTCTGAGAAGTTTAAAGAAGCTGCAAATTGTAGGCAAGAATAACAGAGAAGAGGAAGGTACACACTGAAATGTTCCAGAAATCTACATAGGTTTTCTATAGTCTATCACTGTCAAGCCGCATATAAAATGGTGACTGAAACTGGGCCAAGAACAACCAGAAAAATGAAAGTAGAAAAATTACCAGAACTCACACTTGATCGGAGGATTTTTGAGTTCAAAGCAGTCATGATGGAGAATCTGTTTTAAATATTTATTTATTTGGCTGCATCAAATCTTAGGTGAGGCATGCAGGGTCTTCAGTGCATCAGGTGGGATCTTTCCTTGTGGCACATGGGCCCTCTAGTTGCAGCATGCCAGCTTAGTTGCTCCTCAGCATGCAGGATCTTGGTTTCCCAACCAAGGTTGAAACCCGTGTCCTCTGCATTACAAGGCAGATTCTTAACTGCTGGACCACCAGGAAAATCTCAGGAGAATCATTTTTAAAAATTAATGCTTTCTGTAGAGCCCAAATGAGGATCATATCTAAGGAGTAGTGCTAGAAGAGTAAAGTGAAGGCTGCTTTAAACATGTCCTAATGAAGATAAAGAAATAAGACTTTAAAAGGACTAAACTAACCCTCAGGTAAGTTAACTGCCTACCAAAAAGAGTGATCTAATTCTTTGAAAGAAGACAACAGAACTCAACACTCAATAATGTAAATAAAATTCAAGATATCCAACATGCTATTAAAATATTAAACACAAAAAAAGGAACATGGTATCCCAAACAAGGAAAACAAGTCAATAAAGACAGTCCCATAAGAGGTAGAGATAACGCAATTAGCATATGAAGAATGTAATATGCCTGTAATATGTATCCTAAATATGCTCAAAATTTCAAAACAGAAAATCAATAGAAGGGGAAGACAAAGAGGTAAAAGGAAGCAAATGGAACTTCTAGAGATGAAAAGTTTATTATCTAAAATGAAACATTTATCTGATCAACCTAAAAGAAATTTAGGCATGACAAAAAACAAGATTAGTGAACTTGATTTTATAAAACCATTGAAACTGAAACAAAAAGAAATAAAAAAGAACAGCTTCTTGGTGACATTCAGGACAACATTAGTCAGTGTAACACGGAAACATAGGGATACAAAAATTTAAGAAAGTTATTAACTGAAAATTCTCAAGTTTGACCAAAACAACAAAATCACAGATTCATGAAGCTCTGTGAACCTGATGTAATATAAATCAACAAATACTGTAAAACACATCATAATTAAAATTGCTAAAAATGAATGCCTTTTCTTGCTTTACAAATGCTGATTAACTCCATTTAAGAACAAGCAAGAATTATCACAAATTCCTTATCAAAATCTATGCTAGTCGGGATCCAGAAGGAATTAAGAGGCTGAGCCAAAGCAAAAACATAGCCCAGTTGTGGATGTGTCTGCTGGTAAAAGTAATGTTCAGTTCAGTTCAGTCACTCAGTCATGTCCGATTCTTTGTGACTCCATGAACCTCAGCACGGCAGGCCTCCCTGTCCATCACCAACTCCCAGAGTTTACCCAAACTCATGTCATTGAGTTGGTGATACCATCTAATCATCTCATCCTCTGTCATTCCCTTCTCCTCCTGCCTTCAATCTTTCCCAACTGCAGGGTCTCTTAAAGTGAGTCAGCTCTTTGAATCAGGTAGCCAAAATACTGGAGTTTCAGCTTCAGCATCAGTCCTTCCAATGAACACCCAGGACTGATCACCTTTAGGACGGACTGGTTGGATCTCCTTGCAGTCCAAGGGACTCTCAAGAGTCTTCCCCAACACCATGATTCAAAAGCATCAATTCTGCAGTGCTCAGCTTTCTTTATAGTCCAACTCTCACATCTATACATGACTACTGGAAAAACCACAGCCTTGACTAGATAGGCCTTTGTTGGCAAAGTAATGTCTCTGCTTTTTAATACGCTGTCTAGGTTGGTCATAATTTTCCTTCCAAGGAGTAAACGTCTTTTAATTTCATGGCTGCAATTGCCATCTGCAGTGATTTTGGAGTATGAAGCTATAAAGAACCATAATGCCTACGAACCTGGAATTTTAGGTCCATGAATCAAGGCAGATTGGAAGTGGTCAAATAGGAGATGGCAAAAGTGAACATCAACATTTTAGGAATCATGAACTAAAATGGACTGGGATGGGTGAATTTAATTCAGATGACCCTTATATCTACTGATGTGGGCAATAATCCCTTAGAAGAAATGGAGTAGCCCACATAGTCAACAAAAGAATCCAAAATGCAGAACTAACACCAAAAAAGATGTCCTTTTGTCAAAGGGGACTGGAATGCAAACGTAGAAAGTCAAGAGATACCTGGATGAAAAGGCAAGTTTGGTCTTGGATTACAAAATGAAGCAGGGCAAAGGCTAGTAGAGTTTGCCAAGAGAACACACTGGTCATAGCAAACACCCTCTTCCAACAACTCAAGAGAAGACTTTACACATGAACATCACCAGACGGTCAATACCGAAATCATATTGATTATATTCTTTGTAGCCAAAAATGAAGCAGCTCTAGAAAGTCAGCAAAAACAAGACTGGGAGTTGACCGTGGCTCAGACCATGACTTAAATTGAAGAAAGTAGGGAAAACCACTAGACTATTCAGGTATGACCTAAATCAAACCCTTTACAATTATAGAATGGAAGTGACAAATAGATTCAAGGGATTAGATCTGATAGACAGAGTCCCTGAAAAACTATGGACAGAGGTTTGTAACACTGTACAAGAGGCAATGATCAAGACCAATCCCAAGAAAAAGAAATGCTAAAAGGCAAAATGGTTGTCTTAGGAGGCCTTGTGAATAGCTGTGAAAAGAAGAGACGTGAAAGGCAAAGGAGAAAAGGAAAGATACACCCATTTGAATGCAGAGTTCCAAAGAATAGCAAGGAGAGATAAGAAAGCCTTCCTCAGTGAACAAGGCAAAGAAATAGGGGAAAACAATAGAATGGGAAAGACTAGAGAGCTCTTCAAGAAAATTAGAGATCTCAAGGAAACATTTCATGCAAAGATGGGCACAGCAAAAGCCAGAAATGTATGGACCTAACAAAAGTAGAAGATAGTAAGAAGAGGTGCCAAGAATATACAAAAGAACTAAGAAAAAAAGATCTTAATGTCCAAGCTAACCACGATGGTGTGATCACTGACCTAAAGCCAGACATCTTGGAGTGTAAAGTCAAGTGTGCCATAGGAAGCACCACTGCAAAACATAGCTAGTGGATAAGTGAATTAGTCACTCAGTTGTGTCCTCATGACCCCATGGACTGTAGCCAGTGCAGCCTCTCCATCCATGGGATTTTTCCAGGCAAGAATGCTGGAGTGGGTTGCCATTTCCTCTCCAAAGGATCTTCCTGACTCAGGGGTCGAATCCAGGTCCCCTGCATTGCAGGAGACTCTTTACAGTCTGAGCCACCAGGGAAAGGTAAAGCTAGTGGAAGTGATGGAATTCCAGCTGAGCTACTTCAAATTCTAAAAGATGATGCTATTAAAGTGCTGCACTTTAACAGCAAATTTGGAAAACTCAGCAGTGGCCACAGGACTGGAAAAGATAAGTTTTCATTCTAGTCCCAAAGGAGGGCAATACCAAAGAATGTTCAAAATACTCCATAACTACACTCATTTCATATCCAAGCAAAGTAATTCTCAAAATTCTCCAAGCCAGCCTTCAACATTACATGAACTCAGAACTTTCAGATGTTCAACCTGGATTTAGAAAAGGCAGAAGAACCAGAGATCAAATTGGCAGCATTCATTGGATGAGAAAAAGCAAGAGAATTCAAAAAAAAATATGTACTTCTGTTTCATTGACCATGCTAAAGCTTTTGTCTGTGATACACAACAAATTGTGGAAAATTCTTCAAGAGGTGTGAATATCAGACCACCCTACCTGTCTCTTGAGAAACTTGTATGCAGGTTAAGAAGCAACCATTAAAACTAGACATGGAACAATGGACTGGTTCCAAACTGGGAAAAGAGTACATCAAAGCTGTGTGTTGCCACCCTGCTTATTTAACTTATGTGAAGAGTACATCATTTGAAATTCCAGGCTGGATGAAGCACAAGCTGGAATCAAGATTTCTTGGATAAATATCAAAGACCTCAGATATGCAGATGACACCACCCTTATGGCAGAAAGTTAAGAGAAACTAAAGAGCGTCTTGATGAAGGTGAAAGAGGAGAGTGAAAAAGCTGGCTTAAAACTCAACATTCAAAAAATGAAGATCATGGCATTCAGTCACATCACTTCATGGCAAATAGATGGGGAAACAGTGTAAACAGTGACAGACTGTATTTTCTTAGGCTCCAAAATCACTGTAGATGGTGACCACATTCACAAATTGAAATACACTTGCTCTTTGGAAGGAAATCTATGACTGATCTAGACAGTCTATTAAAAAACAGAGATATTACTTTGCCGACAAAGGTCCATATAGTCAGTCAGTCAAAGCTATAGTTTTTCCAGTAGTCATATATGGATGTGAGAGTTGGACCACAAAGAGGGGTGAGTGCCAAGGAATTCATGCTTTTGAACTGTGGTGTTGGAGAAGACTCTTTTAGTCCCTTGGAGTGGAAGGAGATCAAACCTGTCAATCCTAGAGGAAATCAGTCCTGAATATTCATTGGAAGGACTGATGCTGAAGCTCCAATATTTTGGCCACCTAGTTTGAAGAGCCAACTCATTAGAGAAGATGCTGATTCTGGGAAAGATCAAAGGCAGAAGGGGATGACAGAGGACAAGATGGTTGGATGGCATCACTGACTCAATGAATGTGAATTTGAGCAAGGTCCTTGAGATGGTGGAGGACAGGGAAGCCTGGCATGTAGCAGTCCATGGGGTCGCAAAGAGTAGGACATGACTGAATGACGGTGCAACAACTACAGGTAATAATAGAAAAATAAAATGAAATAGCTAGAATATACATAATTAACATAAAATAAATCTAGCAGTGAGAAAATGAGTAAAAAATGAACAATGGGACAAATAGAAAATAACATAAAAATAATAATTTGACCTCAAACATATAAATAACTAATATTTAAGTAGTTTCAGCATTTTAATAAAAATATAGGGATAATTAGTTTGGATTAAAAGCAAGATCCAACTATGTATTATCCATAAGAAACCCACTTTAATACAAGACATCTATAGGTAAAACAAATATATAAAAATGATATCAAGTACTTATTTTTAGAAAGAACTGCACAGGCTACATTAATGTCAGACTAATTTCTGTTCTGTTGATACTTCACTGAGAGTTTTGTCAACAATTACAATGATGTTGGGTTAAAGGCTATTTCTGCACCTAAATATGGCCAAAGAATTTTCAACAAAATTTCAAGGGAATTTGAAAAGAAAGGCTGGAGTTTTCAACCAATGATGCTGGAACAACTAGATACTCACATCAAAAAAAAAAAAAAGCATTTCCCTATCTTAAACTATATACAAATTCAAAGTAGTAAATATAACAGTTAAATTTATAATGTGTCTATATGTTAATATTGTGGCCCTGGAACAAACAAATATGTTTAGATAGGATAAAAAAAAATCATGGATCATTTTAAAAATGGATACATTCACAGAATTATAAATGAAAAACTGCCTTTTGAAAGATACAATTATGAAGATAAAAAGGCCAGCAAATTTGATAATCTAAAAGAAATGGATATATTTCCATAAATATGCAACTTACCAATGTTAAATCAAGAACAGAAAATGTGAACAGTCTAAGCAGGAGATTGAATCAGTCATCAAAAACCTACTAACAAACAAAAGTCCAAACATGCTCCTGATTGCATTTTTCAATATTTATTATTTCTAATGTGACTTTCATACTTCGGTTATTTAAGTCAAAAGTTTTATCTCCTAATTTTGTCTAATCTCCTCTTTTCTCTAAATCTCTTTTGGACTTCTGTTTACAAACAACAATGCTAAAGTTTTTAGAGTATAGAAAATTTTCTCAAATTCCTTCTCTTTATCCATTTCCTTTTGTGATGCATATTCTTCATCTGTACTCTTCTTATCCCTACCAAATTATTGAATGAGAGAAGCCTCTTTTTTTTCCTGTATAATTCTATGTGAGAGAGTATAGTACTTAGTCAGTGTTTAGTACTTAGATAGTATTTAGATAGTACTCACTATCTAAACACAAGAAACAAGTGTGTGGTCTTGGATGCTCTCTCACGAAGTCTATTGTGATACCTTCTCATTAAGTCTCCCTGGGATTTAACTTCGTCTTTGACTCAGCAGTTCAGTGAGGCTCACAGTGAAATAATTGACATCATAGGTTCTGTATTGTGGTCTGAGAATCTCAGCTTTTTTCCCATTCTCCTCACTTCACTTCTAGCAGTCCCCTACAGATGTCTGATATTTGATGATACATTAGAAATATCAGAAAATAATGAAATGAGATGGTCTCTCAGGTCATGTCCTACTTTGTGACCCCGTGGACTATAGTCTGCCAGACTTCTCTGTCCATGGAAATCTCCAGGCAAGAATAGAACATAGACTTTTCATTCATTATTTGAAATATTATATGAAAACAGAGAATTATGGTTGAATATTCAGATATCTCAGAATATTTCAGAATTTGGAAACATGAGGACAGATACTCAGATGCCTGATTTAAAAAAAATTTCATCTGGCCTTTTATCAGCCAGAGTAAGCGTTTCAATATTCTGTTATTTTTCTTAAGCATATATTAAAACTACATCCTTGTGAATATATCCTTTGTGTTAGGAATGAAAAGTCAGTGTCCTTAAATGTTGGCACTTTGATTAGTATTTATGTTAGCATACTTGAGAAAAAATGTATTTATTAAATTATTATAAAAATTTAAATTATCTTGAATTTAGCTTTAATTGGTTAGACTCTAGCTTATACATTAAGGGGGAAGAGTTATTTTTTCTCTACTAGTAAGTGATGGCTATTCCTCAGATGTGGGGTAGGAAGCTCCCACAATATCTGTTAGATCTGTTCAGCTACTAGTTTCTTAAAAACATGACATCAAGAAATAGATCAAACTATAAATTGTGGTGGGAACCCCTGGGTTTTGTGTTCAATTTTTCTTTCCTGCCTACTGCCCACACTTTTACAAGTGCAGGCTCAAGGTAACCTTGTTTCATCTGACTTCAGCTTAGTTATGAAGAATGAAAACCTGATCAAACTTGGGCTGATCAAATATTCATTCCCATGATTCTGGAATTAATTGAATAAAGCAGATGTAACCTGGCAGGCTACATTCATGGGATCGCAAAGAGTTGGACATGACAGAGCAACTGAGCACACACACGCAAAAGCTCAGGAGCAGTGATGAAGCTGTTTACTTTTATGTACAATGAAGATCTACAGGGAGAACAAAAACGAGAGATGGAGAAAAATATTCCCTGGATTCCTAGAGTGTTCTATTTCTTGTTTTGTTTTGCTTTTTCCCTTTCTGTACTCCAGATAGAAACTGAACTTTGGGTTACTTGAGAGTCCAATATGTATTTATAATTGATGACTGCCTTATATTGATAATAATATACTCCCAATGCTTTTATTTCTATTCATTTTCCTTTTGAATCATTCTGTTGCTACTTCTTTTAACCAGTAGAAGTTGGTTCTGTTATTGTCCACCAGAATCCTAATTAATATGATATCCACACAATTTGAGGAAACATAAAATGAAATAACTTGTTACTTTTGCTAAGCAAAGGAATACACAACAATAAAAGGCACTACAAAGCAATTTAGAGATTTACATTTGAGTACTTCTATGGTAAGAACAGATTTGGGCAGAGGAGAGGAAATACAACCTAATTATTTTTATAAGCGACAAATTTGTTCTGCTTATATAAGTCAGAACCAATGATTCACTAGCGTACATGATTCAAATGAATTTATTATTATAAAGTAATATGGACTCATGTTCTAAGTCCAATTGTAGAAGAGCAGATTTTGTATGAATTGTAATACTGTATTTACTCCCATTTCCTGCCCTCTAGGACCAAGGCTACTGTAGTCCTTTTAAAACCGTGTATGGGGACCCACATCTACCCCTTTATGTTGAAGTAGAGGAAAGACTTCTCTGTTTCTGTGGTGGTAAAGGGCTATCTAGGTTTTATGCTATTTTCCTGGGATGTCCAGGAATCCATCAGATTTCCTTAGGGGTATTCACATACACTGGTAGGAATGTGATAACCTCAGGAGTTCAGTTCAGTCGCTCGGTTGTATCCGACTCTTTGCAACTCCATGGACTGCAGCATGCCAGGCTTCCCTATCCATCACCAACTCCAGGAGCTTGCTCAAACTCACGTCCATCAAGTCAGTGATGCCATCCAACAATTTCATCCTCTGTTGTCCCCTTCTCCCCCCACTTTGAATCTTTCCTAACATCAGGGTCTTTTCCAAGGAGTCAGTTCTTTGCATCAGGTGGTCAAAGTATTGGAGTTTCAGCTTCAGCATCAGTCCTTCCAATGAATATTCAGGACTGATTTCCTTTAGGATGGGCTGTTTGGATCTGCTTGCTGTCCAAGGGACTCTGAAGAGTCTTATCCAACCACACAGTTTAAAAGCATCAATTCTTCAGCACTCAGCTTTCTTTATGGTCTAGCCCTCACATCCATACATGACCACTGGATAAACCATAGCTTGGACTAGATGGGCCTTTGTCAGCAAAGTGGTGTCTCTGCTTTTTAATACATTGTCTAGGTTGGTCATAGCTTTTCTTCCAAGGAGCAAGCCTCTTTTAATTTCATGGACACAGTCACTGTCCTCTGTGATTTTGGAGCCCAAGAAAATAAAGTCTGTCAGTGTTTCCATTATTTCCCTATCTATTTGCCATGAAGTGCCATGAAGTGATGGGAACTTCAAGAGAACCTATCTAAAGATTCCTTTTGTGTCAGACCTGAAACCTCCCCTTTAAGAATTTCTTCTGAGAGAGACAGCACAAGACTTTTTGTAGTTTTCCTTGGATTAAGCCATCATACTTCTCTGATGAGTCCCAGTACTGATTGTAGAGTTATCATCTTTTTGGAGTGGCTGATGAGAATGCCTCCCATGTGCTCTTATTCTTCAGTCTTGTCCATTTCAACGACTTTCTGGAAAGAGACTGCAGTTCTGTGATGAGCTTTTATGACATGCTTCAGTCACCTTCTACTTATTCATTTGCACATGGAGAGAAATGATCTCTTGAATTTTATTTACACGAATCTCCAGAGGCATCTCATATAGTTCCAACAGTAATCAGACTTTCCTTTCAACTTTTAATCAGCCATATCAGGCCCATATATTATGTTATGTCCTATCAATTACCCAAAACTTCATTTGTTCCTTTGATCCTGCAGGCCTCTAATCAGACAGCCAATTACCTTCAACTGTCTTGTAATTTCATATATTGTTTCCCTTCAGTAAACCAGAGTGTCTATCTAAATTCTATGTGAATTCTGCTACTTCAGATTTATAGTATATCTTAAGATGGTGCTAAATTTTTATCTTTACCAATTTTTCACAAAGGAATTTCCACTTTAGGCTTTCTGGTTAACAATTTTTCCTTACAGGCCACCTCTATCTTCATTACTTGTCTTAAACAATATGACGGCTTATCTTTTTTCCATTTAGTCCCTCTTATTCTGTAACAGTTCTCAATATCCTACTATTTTGCAGAGATACATGTTTATTGCCTGTATTAGTATTGGGTAAGTTCTGTTTATATGACAACAGCAACTGTAACAACAGCAACAACGAAAACCCACACAAAATTTCCTTCCACGTTTTAGGTCACATTAATTTCCCATTGTATCCTGTGGGTATTTCATTACTTAGATACTTCTGGAATCAAGTGTGACTCTTTTAGTGTTGGAATAAGAACATTTAGTATTCTCAGTCTGCAGTATAGAGAGGCAGAATGCCATGTGAAATAAGGCTTATTTCTGATCGTACCTATCACAGATATAAGTACTTATGTAAAGACTTGGCAGTTATGTATTAAATAAATCCACAAATGAACGTATTTTGAAAACCAGTTGCAATTAATATTTAAAGTAATTAATTAGTTGCTTAACAAATATCCCAAATATAAAGCAAGTTATAAGAGCAAATTTGTTACCTGTCTAGCTAGTTTCAAAGTGCATATTTTTGGTATTGAATATTTGGTTTTTTAGTATTGAATATTTGGTACCTGAAATTAAGTGGATTTGTTTTTCAGTTTTTCTTAGTTTTTGGATGAACTGACCTTCCTTGTGATGTTGTGGCAGTTCTCTCTGCACCCTTTAAGTGTGCTTGATGGTTTTAGATTGTCGGCCCACTGTAGTTAGGGTTAGGTAGGTTTTGTACCACACAATTCCACAGGTACCACGTACCTATAATCTATGTTTATACCTCTCTCAGAAGAGTGCAGTATACAGCCAGTGTGGATTTATGTAGTAATTCTGGCCCCGAAGCTTAAATAATAAATAATTTTAACACATGAAAATAGAGTGCTACTCTCTGATACCACCTAATGATCATTGGATGCTTCAAGTTACTGAAATACTGGTTAGTGTGGGTTTTCTCTTTCAGATTTTAACTAACTTTCTTTATGCTTATGAGATTAAATAGTTTGATAGAAAGAGACTGACACACAGACCAATTTGTGCACCTTGGTTCCCTGGGAAACCAGGCTAAGAATAGTTTTCTTGGCACATCCTGGTTTCCTATAATGAGGGCTAGTGTAAGAATTTGAATGCCACAATGTAACCTATGAATCCCAACAAATCATTATTTTATGACAATTTAAATGCACTTTTGCAGATACCCAGATTAGAAAGCATTTCAGGTAATTGCATGAATCTAATGGTCTTTGAGGTCTTTCTTATGTGTGTGTACGTGTGTGTGTATGTATGATTTTTTATTTACTGGATTAAAAAAAGAACGTGTGAAGATTGATGTATAGGTTCTGGGCAGCTATCAGTGATAAAAAAGTTTCCCAAGATATGAATGTTCAAGAAACTAGCTTTTAAAAGTGCATATTATAAATTAATTCTTTTGATAAGCTTTATAATCAAATTCTTGGTTACTTATTAGTTGTAGTATTCACATTTATTGCAATATTGAATTCCTTTCTTTCAAAGCTTTTTGCTGTATTTACTAACTTCTTTATTTAACCAATAACTTGATGAGAATTGCTTGAATACTGAACATTTGTTCATTATTTGGTAAAACAGAAGTTTTGGAAGCAAAGTTTCCAAATGTAGCACATAACAAATTATACATTTCTTTTATAAACTTTCCTTTATTTACATTGTGTTTCCTAAAGCATTAATGTATGTTATCAGTCTAATGTTAATATTTCTTTATTGCACATTTCCATACTTTAGGCAGACATGGATTTGCAAAGTGTGTCTCAACCACAGATATTTGCTGAGGGTTCTGGATGCAGAGGCAATGGGAACAAGTGTTTGTTGCCTAGTGTATCTTTTAGGGTTTTGCCTATTCCGTAGACTAATCTGATTTAAGTCATTTTTGTGTTTAGACATGAAGGATTCTCTCAGTAGCAAAATCATTATGGGAAACCTAAGGCATACTGTAATTAGCTACGGACAATGCAAAGAACTTTCAACATGGCAATGGAAGCATTCATATCTAGTTAAAACTAGACACTGAGCAATTTGGCATCAGCTGTGTAAGTGTTTATGACATGTCCGATTGAACATACTAGTCTCATTCTTGCCCTAGGACTGTTAACCAACTCTGCCTTGCAGTATATAAAAATAACATGAAAAGGCATATTAGGAACCACCCCCACCATGATGTTCGGCTCTGGGGAAGTAAGAACAAAGTATATATTGTTCCTAGGCTGTTTGTCTTTATCTGCCATAATGTAGAGGAATTTGACAAAGTTCTAATGCTACTGAAGCAAGGTGGAAAAGACTAATGGATGCCATAGAATACTGCAAGACAAGCCTTCCAATATCTCAAGACAATGATGACTGCATAGGTCTATATATCCTAACATTTACTCCCAAAATAATACAGAATTACAAAAATGAAAAATCACACAAAACATGTGCTCAGCATAATTTAAATACAGATGATGCCCAAGTTTTAATATTGTTGGTAGAAAAAAAAAAAGTGGAAAGGATGAAGCCTGGATTTTCTGTCCTGTCAAAGTGTACTTAAAATGTCACAGATATAGAAAAACGATTTTAACATATAAGAATGTAGGAAAATTTTCCCCATTAGCCTTTCTTGAGGGATATAATAAAGGAAGCAATATATTCAGTCAGAGTTGGCCGCAAAAACAGCAAAAGTTCTGTAGGTGAGCATGTTTATATAAACAACAACAAAAAAAGTTCTAAGACTATAGGAAGAGATGAGAATGAGGGAGAAAGACTAACCCATAAACATTTTATCTTGTAAAATACTTGTGACAAAAATTAAGGATACATCAGATCACAAAGAAATTACCAGTGCATTCCATAAAGTAGAAATATTATAGGGGCTTCCCTAGTGGTACAGTGGATAGGAGAGTGAAAGTGAAAGTCACTCATTCATGTCCAAATCTTTGGGACCCCATGGACTATACAGTCCATGAAATTCTCCAGGCCAGAATACTGGAATGGGTAGCCATTTCCTTCTCCAGGGGATCTTCCCAGTCCAGGGACTGAACCCAGGTCTCCCACATTGCAGATGGATTCTTTACCAGCTAAACCACAAGGGAAGCTCAAGAATACTGGAGTGGGTAGCTTATCCTTTCTCCAGTGGATCTTTCCGACCCAAGAATCCAACCCAGATTCGTTACGAACTGAGCTATGAGGGAAGCCCCAGTCAGTGGATATGTTTAAGCCCCTGGTGCAGGAAGCTTCCACATGCTGCAAAGCAGTAAGCCTGTGCGCCACAACTACAGAGCCCCCACACAAAATTGGCATGCTGCAACTACTGAAGCCCTCATACCTAGAGCTTGTGTTCTGCAACAAGAGAAGCTACCCACAGTGAGAAGCCCACGAACCACAGAGTAGCCCTTGCTCACCATAGGAAGAGAAAAGTCCACACAAAGCAATGAAGATCTAGCACAGCCAAAAATAAAACACATAAAAATTTTTAAAAAGTGGAAATATCATAAAGACTACACTTGTATCATAATGTAATAAAATCAGAAGCAAAATATGTAAAGGCTCTCCCACTTAAATTTTTTAAATAAGGAATCATTAGTTGAAAGGGTGTCATGAGCTGAAGTAACAGAATTTTTAAAAAAAATGAACCACTACATACCTGAGAAATTAATAGTAATTTGAGGAAATACATCTTATTAAACAATTTTATTAGTAAAAATCAAGTATTAAAAATTAATTAAATATCCAGCTCAAAAAGGAAAAGAATAACAAGGCAAACTAAAAATATAAGAAAGGAAGCAATAAGTGTAAGAGCAGAATTTAAGGAGGTAGAGAACAGAAAAAAAATGGTAGATCTATTTAGTTAATCAAAAATATCCTTTTAATTAAAAAGTACATGTTACTAGATAACTTGATAAAGAAAAGGAGGATGAGCAAATATGCAAAGAAGTATCAAGGGAAAGGTAACCTTGATATTTACCAATAACAGTTACCAATAAAGGAAACCATTATTGCAATAAAAAAATATTAAAATCATATGGAAAAGTCAACACAAAAGAGTAGATAAAATGAGACTATAAAGGCAAAACTAGGATTAACCTTAGCCTCACCAAAAGTATACTATTTTTTGTGTGCATTTCTGTTTTATTTCAATAAAACAATTTTGATGTTTTAATTTTTTTTTAATTGGAGGATAATTATTTTACAATGTTGTGTTAGATTCTGCTGTAAAGTATACTATTAAGGTACAAAATGAAATCAAGGTGGTACTGGCAGATTAATAGACAAAGGGGCCAGGGAAATAGGATTAAAAGTTTTGAAACTTTTATGTATATGAAAATGTAGTAAGTGATGGAAATGGTATCTCTATTCACTGGGATAAAGATGGACTCGAGGAAATGGTGGTGGAAAATGGGTAGCCCCTAGAAGGTAATAGAATTAGATACATACCATTCACAAGAAGAAACTTCAATTGGATCAGAGATCTAAATGTAAAATATGTAATCACACAAATTTTAGAAGAAAAGATGAGTCAATTCCTTTTTAACTTATATCTGGGAAAGACTTTCCATGTTTCAAAATTCAAAGGCAGTAAAATAAAGATTGAAAAATTTTTAACTACAAAAATACAAAATATTTTCACCACAAAATTAAGGGAAGTGCTATCTAATGATGGGGGGAAACTTTGAGAGAATAGCACTGAAACATGTATATTATCATATGTGAAACATATCGCCAGTCCAGGTTCAATGCATGAGACAGGGTGCTCAGGGCCGGTGCACTGGGATGACCCTGAGGGATGAGATGGGGAGGGAGGTGGGAGAAGGGTTCAGAATGGGGAACACATATACACCCATGGCTGATTCATGTGAAAGTATGGCAAAAACCACCACAACATTGTAAAGTAATTACCCTCCAATTAAAATAAATACATTTTTTAAAAAGTCAAAGAATACTGACCAACTGTCTGAGAAAATATTTTCTACTTAATTGAGAAAAAGGGCAAATCTACTAATATATAAAGAATACTTTAAAACTGAGGGACAAAAATCCAAACCCACTGGAAAAAAAGAAAGATGTTACCAGACAATTCCCAAAATATTACACGTGTATAGAAAAATGTTCATTAAACATGTAACAATGTTTGAAAGTAAAAGTGAAAGCTGCTAGGTCATGTCTGACTCTTTGCGACCCCATGGACTATACAGTCCATTGATTGTCCAGGCCAGAATGCTGGAGTGGGTAGCTTTTCCCTTCTCCAGGGGATCTTGCCAACCCAGGGACTGAACCCAGGTCTCCCACCTTGCAGCCAGTCTGTGGTTCCATGTCTGTTTCTATTGTTTCTTGACCTGCATACTAGTTTCTCAGGAGGCATGTAAGGTGATAATAGGATTAAGACCATTATAAAAGAGACCTCAAGAAAGTGACCTTGCCCCATTTGCCAAGCAAGGAGACAGCGAGAAGATAGCCACCTATGAATCAGAACCTGGACCTGCCGTAGATGCTAAACTGCAGATGCCTTAAACTTGGACTTCCAAGTTTCCAAAGCTGGGAAATAAATTTCTGTTGCTTATAAGCTAACCATGCAGTGGGATTAAGAGTCAGAACAGAGTGAGACAGAATTTGGTGCTGAGAACTAGGGTGCTGCTGTAACAAATCCCTGAAAATGGTGGATGTGGGTTATAAGGAGAGGCTGAAAAAATGGACTTTAAGGACAACTCCGGTGAGAGCTCAGGAAGCGAAGGGGAGAGTTGTAGAGAAAGCCTCATGGTAGAGAATGCTTCAGCATTCTACTCTAACAGAATATTGGTAGCAGTAAGCACAGTAAAGTGCACTCTGATGCGGTCTCAGACAGAAATGATGAATATGTTATTGGAGAGTGGAGGAAAGGCCATCCTTATTTTAAAGTGACAAAGGAATTGGCTGAATCTTGTTAATGTTCTAGTGTTTGATGGGGAGTAGAACATGTGAAAGATGAAACTGGATATTTAGCTGAAGAAATTTCTAGCAAGTATTAAAGTTGCATCTAAGCAAAGTGTTGAGGTAAAGTCTCCTGACTGCCTACAGTAAATTGCAAGGAGAGAAATGATTTGAAGATGAAACTGAAAAAGAATGTCAGTATTTAGAAAACTTTCAGCCTATGTTGTAAAAGATGAGAAATCTTTGGGAGAGAACACTGTGGGTGTGGCCTTAGTGCAAAAGAGTGTCCACAGTGTGGTAGTATTTATATTTTTAAAAAAAGGTATAGAAGAAGTGTGTGTGTGTGTGTGTGTGTGTGTGTGTGTGTGTGTGTGTGTGTG